>OMNM01040060.1:1885-13827 GCA_900302745.1 Parablennius parvicornis
CATTGCTGTTAATACATCACAAGTACTATGAATATCATCCTTTTTTTTGAAGGATTAAATCAAGTTTATGATACATGAGGTATTTTTCCACCAATTTTTGATTGATTTGGCTTATGAAAACATTGACGAGTAATCAGCCCTCTTGAATAGTCGGCTGATTTTTATTCCTTTTTCACAATATAAGATCATGATAATTTATGTAAGTAAAAAAAAAAACAGCCACTGGTGGTGCAGTCAGTTTGGGTCCCAGATATCATCTTTTTTTTTAATTAATGAAAAAATAATGTGCTACTCATGAAACTGTGGTTCGGGGATCTCTACCTTGGCTGTTTTAGATTTAGTAAAAAGTCCCACAAGGATCCAATAAGATATGGTCAGTACAGAAATACAGTGACTCGCTGGTGATAACAGTCGCCATAGCAGCTTACGAACTAGACATTTATGATGATAAATTACTCAGATGAAAACAAAGCTATTAGGAGAGTGATTTCAGTTTATAAAAAGTCTCATAAAGCAGGACATGATTCGGTGAGAGACTTTCAAGAGTCTGATATTCAACACAACAGCACAGAGACACTTCACAGTCTGGAGCTCAACAGTCAGGAAATGGCAGGTTTTTGTTTTTTTGTTCTGTTTGCAGATGGAATAAAAATCTACGGAAGATATTTCTAAATATGATCGAGTAGAAATACAGTGACGAGAAAACGTGTTTTGTTTCACTTTGTGGTTTAGTGGCAGAAGTATTTGTAAAGAAAAAAAGACTAACCAGAAACATTCTAGGTTTTATGGATGTTGACCGAGCAAATAGCATTAGTGTTCTTAAAAAGAACTATTACATTTGGAGTGATTCTTTTGAGCTTATATCAGTGCTGTCATAATTATCTGTGCCATGGTTGTGCTGAGTTGTGGTACAACGACGCTCTGTTGCATGATATTTCTTCATGATTTAAAGTCGAGTTTTACCCTATTGATTGTAAAACGCTGTCCTGGCCTTTGTAACCAATTGGTCAGAAATCGCCTTAAAGATTTAAAATCCTGATTTAGCTGTTACAAATCTTTGAGAGAAGTGATGCTGTCAAACAACTGCTGACAAAGTTCCCAAATCATATAAACTGGAATTAGTTCACAATGGTACAGGTGGCAAAAGTCATACTCAGGACCCATATCGCTGCCACTTTATTATGGCCTCGGCCTTCGCCATCAATGCCATTACTGCAGCTGACCTCATCAAAGCCGGACGACCCATGTTGACCTCATCAACACTACCTGACCCTCTGTGACCTCATCAAAGCTGGACGCCCCACGGAGCCCTGAGGGCTGACGACAGGCCCTAAGAAAACAACCCATCCATTAGGGTGCCAAGAGCACTGTAAATGTGGAGTGTCAGCGCCAGCCATCTTCACTGTCATGCCCAATTCTACAACCCCCCACTCCAGCGACTTGCTGGACAATGGAGTCGCTGAACCTCCAGCCCTCCCAGCCACAATGTCCGCCCACGTTGGCTGGCAGCAGTGACAGAGGGGGGGTGCCGGATGGGGAGATCTGCTGCAGGATGGGACTCTTATTGAGTGTTTGAGCGATGAGCCAGGTCATCACATCTACCCACCTCATCCATCATGCCCCACAAACGGACACAAATAAAGAGGACACATTCCTGCCTCCGCTCCCACTACCACATTCAGGCTCTCTCCAGCCTTTTCTCTGCTTCCCTCACTCTATGTGAGCCAAGGCCTCGAGGAAAGAGAAAAAAAAAAAGACCAGAGTTCAGGCTCTCCCTTGCTCCTGAAGGCCATGGGAGCGCCAAAAGAAAGCGCCAGGTGGTGTTCTGACTCATGTCTTTCTCTATAAATTTCATTTTGGACTCCAAATGATGGGCAGCCAGAAGGACTATATGGAGGAGGGAGTTGTGAGCGAGAGGGGAGACAAAGGGGAGGCAAAAAAAAATCTGAGGAGAAACAAAGAGATTGGAAAACATGTCAATCCACATTGTAGTCCTTTATTTCTTAGTTGTTCCTCCCACAGTATTGAATTGAAATGCATAACAGTTACATTGTAGAAAGCATTAAAACAAAGTACCTCAACTTGCTGATTACTTTTTAAAATCGATTATAAACAAAACAACGACAAAAACAAAACAAAAAATAAATCTGGTCCCTCAAAACGGGAGAATAAATGAAAGTAATCTGTTATTTATCATCAGTTTGGCACAAGGGATTAACATGAACCGAACATCACACAAGCTTGCAGACAACCGTAGAAAATGTCAGATACAGATCTTAACAGACCAATCATGCGCTTATGAAGAAATTATACCTGGCTGTTTTTCTTTTTTTTTTTCATTATTCATTCTTTATATCATTTTTCATTTTTTACAATTGAATCATTAAATTGTCATAGAAAAAAAACCCTAAAGAATATCTATCAACCGGCTTCGTTAGTAGAATAAGGAGTGAACTGTATGTTTAATACTATCCGGCACTCAAATGTAATCTACAAACCCCATTGAACTCTGGGAACAGGCCCGGCTAGGAATCTCCCCTTCGCCTGGGCTAAGAGCAGTGCTATTCAGTAAACAAACTACAGTTTGCCAAGAAATAAATACAATTATCAAAATACAACAGCAAATAACAACAACAACACCAACAAAAATGAAAACAAAATCAATGATTGTCTAAAAATGAAAGACACACAAGCATGGAGTAGCTAACAACTAGCATTCGGGCTATTTAGTGGTATTGTTGGTGGACTAGGATGGATTCAAGGGTTTTGAAAAAGACATATATAAATATGCCCTTTTTGGGAACAACAATTAACTTCAGCACTGGCTACTTGTAAAAACTAAGAAAAAAACCCCAAACAAAACATAAAAACAAAACAAAAACAAGAACTTGTTTTATTTTCTCTTCCACTAAAAAGACAATCTATTTATATCCTTTCACAGATAGCGCAGGCGGGCAGGATGGAGTGCAGTGGAGAACAGTTAGACACTTGTGTACAGTGCTATGATTGTGCAGACACACGCAGCTATGAGAACGCAGACGGGAAACAGGCCTGATTTAAGATTAACGATTACATTTATTTTTTTGTTTTTTGTTCTTCAATGACTTTCAGTGATATTAAAGCGCTGCTAGTGCTGTCCTTACATGGAGCAGTTTTCACATGAACTGACGTTGGGATCCCCACTGTTCATTTTAATCATCAAGTATGTGTATTTATATCAAATACCTGTGGCTCTCTGAGTGGGAGGGGAGGAGGGGTCAAAAGGGGTTCTTATTCTTGTTGTTATGATTTACACATGATGATGCGTGCTAGACTGAAACAAGTGTCTTAGAGACACAACCAGACTTGACGTCGGGGTTCCTCCTGCCTTGTCTACGCTGGCCACTGAAACTCAGTCTAGCAATGATGCATCACCACCTTCATCTTTCATATCTATCACCTGCCTTTGCTGTGCAAAACATAGATAATCAGAAGAATAAATACAGCTATTATTACTTTAACATTATTATTTCAACATCCTGGTTGGTGGTAATGTCTTAAATCAATTTTTAAGGTCTCAGAGGGACATTTTTAATTTCTTTTTTTTTCTTTTGCTCTTTATCTGCTGGAGGTTTTGAGGAGAGTATGGGTGGACTGGATTCTGCATTGACACAGTGACCCCGCATTGTGTGTAAGGCGCTCCACTCAGCAGTCAGATGGGCTGTGGTTCTGCTCAGCAGCCACTCTGTGGACAATCGGGAGCCCCTGCAGATGAGCCCCCCCGCTGTGGACTCCCAGTGCCGTAGGTAGGTGAGGGTCGAGGGGGGATAAGGGTTGTTGAAAGGTGAAAAGGGAGTTGCAAATGGGCGTCATCATACATGGCTGAGAGATTGAATGGCACTGGATTCAGCAGCAGCCCGTGCCAGACTGTGCCACATGGTAGCCGGGGTGTGGGTGGCTGGGTGGAGAGAGTCTTTTTCAGCCAGAGACAGCATCATGGCGTACGCCTGAGGGAGCAGGAGACAGAGTACGTTTAAGTTGTTTACTTCAATGCAAACATGCTGTAAAGCAGGGCTGTCAAGTCATTTCAGCTCCGGTGCAACATGCATCCCTAATGGATCTCAACTGAGTTGTACTACTAATAAAAAACAAACAAAAAAAGACAAATAGTTCCATTAGTTAGTCTGTTTAGAGCATGTTCAAGTTAATTTTCAAAAATTTTGCCACTTTAACTTTCTTTTGTTTTCTCAAACTCAAACTCGCATATATTTGGTGTCAAAGTAATTTAGCCAGGAAAATGGGAGCAAACATTGCGAACCGCAATATTGACATGAATATTATTTTTATTAAAAATGAACTAAAATCGAATTGTCTGAATTTACATTCTTTAAATTTTTCTCACAGACTAGACTGGCTTTTTCCCATGGGCTATGTATTTGACAGCCCTGCTCTTTATAGTTCCAGAACAGGTATACATGCGTGTACATAAGCTCTCAATATTAACTATACCTGAGACTTGGATTTTCTAAAGAGTGGCTGCTTCACTGCATCAGACAGAGAGGGGGAGTCAAATGAACCGTCGTCCTCATCTGCGTCCCCGTCGCTCAGCTCGCTCTCGTCCATCTTGCGCATCTCAGCAAAGCGATGAATACGATCCAAAGCCGAATAGCTGCTCTGCTCCTCCTCTTCCTTATACCTGGAGGCCATGTAGAAAATTTAAATAAGGTCTTTTCAAGATACTGTCAACACCATGGAATCTTGTTCACAATGAACGATTATGCTTTTAATGTGTGCGGTGGAGCCAATTGTACCTCCTCGGAGAGGTTTTACAGCTGAGGTTTAAGTCGTTTGGCTCGCTGAAGTCCATCTCGTCTTGCATGATGTCATCGCCAAGGCTGTCGGGAAGCGCCTTGCCTTCTGGTTTGTCAGAGATGCTGCTTGGCTCTTCCACTTCCTCTTCATCAGCACCCAGATCCTCAGCCTCCTCGTCCTCGAGCTCATGTGAGCCATGGCTGGCCGTCAGGGGCTTCTCTTCTTCAAATGGGCCGCCATTTAACCTGTGGGACAGAAACATTGGAGGATTTTAGGATGTAATTCACCTATTCATACTTGTAGTAATGAAGGAAGTAATTCTTTTTTTTTTTTTTACCTCTGCCAGGGAGGTTAGAAGGTTATCGTCATTTATTTGTTTGTCTGTTAACAAGATATCTCATAAACTAATGAGCGGATCTTCATAAAAATTGGTACATGGTTGCCTTTTGATCATAGAAAGAACCCATTAAAGTTTGGTGGTGATCTGGATCAAAATAATTGTCTCAACAGACAATTTTCATTTTACAATATATTGTCTTATCTTCTATTGTTCTTTCAAATTATGAGATAAAATCTTGTGATCACCAAGCTAAAATAATTAATAAAAGCAGTTGATCTGGTTGTGAAATATGTGTCATTTCCCTGTGTCCATGTCTACCATTGGCAGAGGTCAGAAATCTCTGATTGCTCTTGTTTTTATATGATTCGATACAACAGCTACTGAAATGCACAGTAATCTGCAGAAGGACAGTTACAAGTAGAAGCAGAAGTACCCTATTGTACATTTTTATGGACATATGTTTATTTATTTATTTAATAAAAACACAGTTTCCTAAATCAGTAACACAAGGAATAACCCGCGAGAGTGTAAACTGCAAGCTCTGACCATAAAGTAAAACAAGGTTCTTGTTGCGTCTTTTTGGTTTCTAGCAGCTTCTTGTGAGAATCATTTCCAATCATATATAAAAATAAAGGGTCATGTGGCATAAAAAGTGAGGAGAGGCAGAGCTGCGGCAGATCATGGCAGCTGGGATTGAGCAGAGCCGGAATCCCGTTTGTCATCGAGGCTTTGGGGCCCCTTTGGGCACAGCGGCACTGAGTTGATCATTGCAGCACTTAAATGGAGTGCTCTGCCTCTCTCCTTGTTTATTTTCCCGACTATCTCGTATTCATCTAATAGGCAAAATATTTAGCTGACAGCCCCATTTGGTGGGAGAGTTATGAGAGTGCTGCCAACCGGCTCATTCCTCCATCCCTGTGGAGGGAGACGGGGCCAGCTATCCAAACTGCCTGAGTCTTAATCTGTCCCCCTGTCTATGTGCCGCAGGAAACCACCATTTGGTAAATCATCTGGAACCACATTAAGACTGATTCACTAATTACACTCTGGGACATCTTTCGTCAGCTCCAAAAAATGCCATTTCTTGCACAAAGACTTCAGACACTGGGACTGAAAACCGAACAGCGAGAAGCAGATAAAAACAAAGCACACCGAGCTCAGAGTGCATCTGAGCGTTCTGTAACTTTGGAAAAAGGTAGAAAAGGGAGTCATTGCAGATTGTGTTTGATCAGATAAAAGATTAGCATCATTTGTCCTCATTTGTCAGCAGGGCTCCTGGTGGAACGAAAGTTCGAGGAGGCGAGGCAGGCGAGTTGGTGTTCGTGCCATGTCTAACTTATGAGGCTGTGGGGAGGAACTAGCTCCAAAAGAGAGAGCGAGAACTCTGTGATTAAGAAAACAGATTCGCTAATTACGCTTTCAAACGTGGTAATTTGCTGGGGATAAAGTATCTATCAAAAGTAGTCAGGAGCACAGCACTTTGAAAGGAAACACAGGCCGACCCTTTGACCCCACCCCCTCTACCCTCTTCCTGTAGGCAGACATGTTGGTTCCAGATGTGCCGGGCTAAAACTGTTGCACTCAACCCCCCCACCCCCTCGCCCTTCCCTCACCTCCATCTCCCCCACATCCCTCTGACGCTTCGCCGCCTGGTCCTGCTGTCACAGGCCTCCTGAACAATCTTAAACCAGTCTGCAAGATCTCTATCTGTCCTAACAATCTGCCTGTGATCACACCAACATCAGGCTCAAGAAAACAAACCAAGAGACCTGAGCAGACCTCTCAGCTGCTATCTGATCTGATCACAGCTACAAGAATTTATTTGCATAATGTTCAGGGAACGTTGCATGCATGTAGGGTTTTTCTTTTCTACATGTGGCAAACTGATATAAAGAGCTCCTTCACATTTCCAAAAACCTGTGATTACCCTCAATGTCATTACAGATGATTGCACAATACTCCAGACCTCTGAACATGATTAGATTACTAACAAAAGCCGACTGGGTATTTTAAAAATCCAAGTCTGAGACATGCTGAAATCAGATGACCAAATATTTTATGCAGAAGCAGCCTTTGAAATTAAAGTACTGTTGTTAATAAAGTCATGACTTCAGTTGAATGGCAATACACAAGTTAATTCAGCAACGGTTTAAGAAGACTGTGAGCTTACTGAGGGGGGGAGCAGAAATGCTCAGCAAAATTATTTTATAAGATCTTATTAAAAGAATATACATATATTAAATGCACATTCTTGTTGAGTTCAACAGAGACAGACCTGACCAGTGGTGAGCACATGAAATGGTGCTTACCCTTCCTCAGAAGGTTCTGGTGATGTCTGGTTCTGGCTCGTGTTGCTGATGAAATTTCGTATTTCATTAAAATAAGAGTCTTCTTTGTCATCCAAGATGGCACTGCTGCTGTCCAGTTCAGACTGTGGGGATGACATTGCAGTTCCTGCAGAGAGAAAAATATATGTGTTACTGTGATGCCATACATGTGTTGTCAAAATTCAGGGAGGTTCCTCCATTGGGGGCGCCAGAGGGCTTCGGGCAACACAGCAACAGGAAAAATCCAAAGCTCATAATCATGCAATTTATTTTTAAGCAACATGATAAAAATAGTATTTGGAAGGAAAAACTTTCAAATACCTTTTTTTAATCAAGAAATATGTTTCATTGAAAATGTTCTCCAGATTGATAAAAATTATTAAATGAATGTTAGAAAATCATAAGTGTAGTTAAGGTGTTGAAACAAAACAAAACAAAACAAAACAAAACAAAAAAATACATAATTCAACCAAAAATAATACTTCATATGAGACAAAGCATGTGTTGAGAGATGCCAAATTGACAATTGTGCTCATGCTAAACTTTGCAATATAATGGTCAAATATATATACATTGTAATCATCTATAGTTAGTATTTGTAGTTAAACAAATAAAAAGCAAATACAATTGGTTTTTTCAATTTGTCTTATAATATTTGAAGTCCTAACAAGCCTCACTGTAATTGAAGATATTGTTACAGGAGATGTGACAATGCTTTGCTGCACATAATGCATTTTTAATGATACACTTAGTAGTAAGTATCTCTAAGGTTTAAGAGTCTATGGTTTTATTACATTATGCGGAAACAGCTTTTAAGTCTGCTGTCTTTACGTCGAGGGTTGGCAGATATATTGTTTGAAGCTGAAAAGCGTGGCTGATAATTGATTTTGCATTTGATGGATTGCACATTGTGTCTGATTAAGTGGCAGCCTTCTATGAGACCGACTGCTGTCGGCTCCGGGCCAGGTGTCACTGCTCATTCTGCTGATTCAGAGTCGGAGTGATGCAACCCGTCAAACGGTGAGCTGCGAGCTGGGCTGCTCGTGAAAACAGCTCGTTCAAAAAATATTTTGCAGTGTTGCGTAGGTCGATGACAGATTTATTTAATTTAATTTCTCAGCCTCTGAGATTGTCTCCAACTGGAAGTAAATAATATTTTATAGTATTCAGCTGAAGGATTTATGAATCTAACGCAGGCTTAATTTTCCTACGTAAAATGTTGCATTCTGCTTCAGAAATGTTCACAGAAGTTGCTCCTCACCTGACAGATTGCCATTCTCGTGCTTTTTGAGGTGACGATCCAAGTTGGTCTGCTGCCCAAAGCAGCGGTCACACAGGTGGCACTTGAAGGGCTTTTCCTTGTTGTGGATGTTGCGAATGTGGCGCTGCAGGTTGGAGGAGATGCTGAAGGAGCGGTCGCAGTATTTACACCTGCAGAGACATTGGAAGACTTTCACATAAACAGCAAGATACACAAGCTGCGAGCCATAAATTCAACTGTACTTCATAATGAATCAGGAACCTGCGGTTTGTTCTGTGGGAAACATAATGGGATACATAACACAGGGCACACATACACACTCTCATTCAGACAGTCCCAGCAGTCTCACAGTCCCAGACATGATGGAGGAGCTTGTTTTAAGGTGAAACAGCTCTGCCTCTTATCTCCGGCCAGAGCAATAAAATTGCATTCTTCTCTCACAAAATAAGCACGCAACAGATTCAGAACGAGCCCGGCAAAATTAGAGGTTCTTGCCAAGTTTCTTCATGCAAAATTATACGAGAAGATTACATCTTTTCTTCTGCTGGAATTAGCTTGCTCGATTGGCTGTCCCTCAGGAACCCCCCGGTTATCTCCACAAAAAAATTATAATAAACAGCGGTGATGTTTAATGGCATGCCAGTGTGTAGAGTGCAGGCTATCAGGCTGGGGCAGCCGAGGCCTGCATCTGTCTTTCTCCCTCTCCCCTGTGGTCAACAGGCCTCCTCTAAACTTTGGGCCAACATTCCTCTACCTTAGTAACTACAAAGCTGGGCTGCATGAGCCAGACCATACTCATTATCCAAATGTAGTGAAAGTGCAAAAATTAATTTGTGCATGCGTATAGTTCTGCGGTTGCATTGTGTTACTGTTACTTCTCCCTCAGAAGCACCTGGAAAAATCTGCTACAGTATGTTGATGAAGTGTTGAGGCTGAGCAGGGTATCTTAGAAATTGGTGACCAGAAAAAACTCAAACCATAATTGCTAGGATTAAAATGACCCTCATCAAACCGGAAAAAAAAAAAAAAAAAAAAAGCCCTTCATCTTGAGATACCCTTTTTAGATGATGATAAAGCCTCGTAACCGAAGGCCAGCAGAGCTTTTTGAGTCTGGCCTCAACAGCACAAGAGAAATGACCACAGCTGCTGGGTCTGGACATCTGCCCGTGCTCCTCATCATTCCAATTTTCACCAAACTTCCTCCCTTTCTTGTTGCTCCGCTCTTTTCCTATCTCTCCAACCCCTCCTGTCACCCAGGCGACGAACACCATTTTTCATCAGGCAAATTATTTAGCAGTGGGATAATTATTCCAGGGTTTTATGGCGTACGAAAACATACATAAACTCTGCTGTAACTGTAGGGAAAGTAATCCCTGGGAAAACATCCACCCTAATAACAAATGAGCTGCATTTGTCTTCACGTGCACTTGAGACTTTTCTGCGTGATGGTGTGTTCGCTCCTTTCACTCACAGAACAGAGGTACTTCATGAAAGTGTTTTACAGAACTGATTCTTGGCAAGGCAGTGTGATGTCTGTTTAGTGTTGAATACCCTGCAGAACTGGATAAATAGAGGGATACTGGCAAGAGTTCAGAAAGGTTGACGATACTCAACCAAAGTGTTTATAATGGACAATTTAAATTCAAAGATGCAGAATGAATGCACACATGCACAGGCACACACTGACTTGAAGAAATAGTCACCTGTATGGTTGCTCTCCTGTATGAGTCCTGAGGTGGCGAGTCAGGTTGGCAGAGCGAGGGAATATTTTTCCACAGTATCTATAAAATCAAAAGGAAAAAAAGGATGGAAAGTGGTACTTGAATGTTCTAAAAAATAAAAATGAAATTAAAAAAAAAAATCAAGTTGAACTTGGTTTAAACTTTAAAAAAAAAGAGTTTTCCAGTGTTCTTTACCTGCATGTGTAGCGCTCCTTGCCCTTGCGCAGTAGCGTCTCTGGAAGTGCAGACGGTGGGGCTCTGAAATCAAACATGGAGGGGACAGAGCGCAGCAAGTCACCAGACTCGGGCTTCAGGGAGCTGAACGTTTCCAGCTTCTCCGCCATGTTTTCAATGGCTGACATCTGAGGAGACAGCGGATACAAGGTGACAGGTTAACTTTGTGTTCAGTGCAGTGTCCAATATGTCAATCAAAGAGAAATGCTATGACTGGGTTTTTCTCCAGCTCTGAAAATACAGCATTACATGTCATAATGCAATGGAATGGAGAAGAAATGGAAGGCAATATTCTTGAACAAATGGAAGATGTAAATACACAAATTTACATTTGCAGGATCACCATTTTGAATTAAATTCCTTTTAAATAGTCAAAAGCTAAATATGTATGGGCTTCAATTCTTATTAGACTAGAAATGTAATTAAAGCTTTCTATGCAGGTACGTATGTTCATGTCTGCTATGATGGATGAGTCTTGTTTACAGGTGTCGAACCGGTTGCAAAAAAAAGGCATAGGATGAATTTTGATTATGACTTTCATCAATGATTCACACTGTACAAGGTGAAATCTCTTTTATATGTTGGTGTGACAAACTGACACCTGGCACTGATTCATAGCACTGTCAGTGAAAAATACATACATATGCAAAAGAAAATGTGCTTCAATTTATGGTTAGCGATGAGCTGGTTACATTCAGCCAACTTTTGCTTTGTTGCAAAATACACACATGCACTTGATAGTCGATAGTTAATCACACAAATACACATACGCTCACACATATACAGGATTAAGGGGTTCAGCCAATCTACTAATGAAGCTCAACATTTACTTTCATCAGACAATGTCCGAGGGGATTTGTGTGTGTTTGTGTTGCTGTGTGTGCATGTATGTATATGGATGAGAAAGTATGAGCTGCATGGTGGCCGTGGCTGATTAACTACCGTCAATGTGTGTAAAGGGGAAAATATATGTACGTGTGTGAGAGGGAGGAATGTATTTGTAATGCGTTTATATGTGCGAGAGTGCATGTGTGTGTCCCAAATGTGTATGCTTACAGGTATAATACGTGCTTGGTGTGTATCACTATGTTGGTCAGATACGCGTGTGTTTACGTGTTTGTGTGTGTGTGTGTGTGTGTGTGTGTCTGTGTGGCAGAGAAGTGATTCATGTCCACTGCTGGGCTGTAAACCATTCTGTGCACAATGCAGGCAGACAGCACATTCGTCAATATGAAAGATGTTGACATTACTGATCAAGGGCCAGACAC
>OMNM01040065.1:0-15500 GCA_900302745.1 Parablennius parvicornis
TCTGCTGCTTTAATAGACCTCTGAACAGACCTCGAAACAGAATGTTTCAGATGGCCAGAGTAACATCACTGTTATCGACGGGGACAGGGAATGTAAAAATAGATTCTTAATTTCTAAAAATGAACCCAGCAGAGCTGACACTGACTGTATCTGCAGTCTTGTGCAAAAAATTCAGACACTCAGATTAATAATAATGTTTTACTTTTTCTAATTATCATCTTGCAATGAGCAGTAAAAAAAAAAAAAAAAAAAAAAAAAGATCTAAGATGCACTTGCACATTCATCAAGATACTTTGGAGCCAGGTTAAATTTTCATTTCACTGTTCAAGTCTCCACCAAGGCTACGACTTCTGATTGAGGACTTCTTGTCTTTTTTGTAGCTGGAACCAGTCAAACCTTAGTGTATGTCTGTGTTTTTTAGTATCATCCAGACACATTCTTTCTGATCCGGCACACAAATTCCATCCTAGTTTGATCCCAGCTGACTTAAAGCAGAAATCGAGCTATACACTCTGGAGACGTTGCCAGTCACACAAATACTAAATGCCACTGAATCCCTTTAACTGATGCTGGAATCTTAAACACAACTGATTCGCCAATGCAACGTTCATCCATCCATCTTCGGTAGCAGTGTAATCATAATTGTAGTTTTTGGGCACCTGAAGCCGATCGGCTGGGCAAAGAGCTGCATGCATCCTGGACAGATCGCAGTATTAACAACAAACCTGTCTATGGATTGTTGGACTTGGAGAATCTGTTTGAGGTGAAATGTGGAAACATAAAATTTTTTTTTTTTTATTTTTTTAATTTGTGGTCTGCATCATGTGCGTATATACGTATGAAGCAGCGTGTTTTCCTTTTTTATGTTTTTTAGTATTTTTACATTTCGAGATATTTCAATTGAAAGAGCCTTCCCATCAGTTTCGATCAGGAGAGCAGGGAATGCTCCAACTGAAATGCTTTTATAAAGTTTGACTGGTCAGTGCACACAGGTGTTACATTCAGGAGGGCTGGAGGTCAGACAGCTGCAGGTCAGAGACCAAAACTAATGACTCATTCCGATGATCTCTTTCAGATCGTATTTGCATTTAGACTCAGAGAGTAACATCAGTGACTGAGCATCATCAGAGGAAATATAGCAGCACCAGGCAGACTGTGTCTGAACTCCTGTTTGGTGTCGTTACATGTCTGTGTCTGTGCAGGGAATCCGCATCGAAGCAGAGCAATTAATTTTTTGTGATGCGTGACCTGTCACAACATGAGGCGTACAGGAGAGCCCCGGGCTAAAGTTGCAATTCATCACTTTTTGTCGCAGTCTCATTGTCCCTCTTGTCTCCAACTTTAACAAAATTGTTTCATGACGCTCATAAATATTATATGTAACAGCTCGGAGGTGAAGGTCGGGCTTTTCAGAGAAGGTATCAGACGCGTGTCACTCGGTGCCCTCCGGCTCCTCTCACATCCTGTTGAGGCTTTTTCACCGACTCGCCTCAGGTGTCAGTTGACTCCATGCGATGTGTTTACCAGCCCTGACGACTTGACAGCGGGACATAGACCCCCGGTAAACACGGGGCAGCCGGCTCACTTGATCTGGTTTATCGGGGCAAAAGGCATCAGTTCTCAAACACTGTGGGAAGACTTTAGAAAAAGTCAACAAGTCAACAGGCAGTCAGGAACTGATGGAGTTTTAAATAGAATATAATAGAAAAATACCAGTGCATGGCATCGGTGTACTGTGGAGTTTGTTTGTATTTGAAGAGTTTGTTGTGTCTTATATAGACATCTTCCAAAGAACATTAAATGAAAGGAAAATTAATACACTTTAATTGCATTAATAACAACTTTTCTTGGTTATTAATCCCTGACTCGTTGCGTTATCTCTGGACATAAGAGACAGTCCCTTTCAATAATCTATGTACACCCATCTATGATGATATATCTTTGTTCACAAGTAGATACAAAACTATGTTTGTTGCTTAAACAACTTCTAAGATGTGTACCAATAGAAAAGCAACCTAAACCTGTCAGTCATGAATTTTATTCTCATACATATAGGTTCATAAATTTTTCCAGCAAAATGTACTATGCAGATTGCAAACTCTTTTGTATTTGTACAGAACAAGTTACTTGGTTTTAGTTTTCTGATCTTGCAAGAAAAAAAACATGAATGCAATAACAAAAAAACCGTAGGGATATTTATTTCGAGACATCAAGCTTCATTAATTGTCATACTATTAATATGGACACACCTGACTCTCATCAACAGGCCCAATATATCTGTAAAATACTGGTTCTGTCTGATGTCGATTGGTGGCTCTGTTGGGTTGCCCTCGTTGAATCTTTGTAAGAGGGGCCAGAGATTGGCCAGCACTGATAAAACCAATCACTGTGCCACACAACAACCGAAAAGAAAAAGCCTCTTGACTTTAAATCAAAGCCCATTTTAGTTTTCTAGCTAACGTCTGTAGCTGAACTAAAAGCGTGGATTGAGCCATCAAAAAAACATCCATCAGGAGAGAAGTGGCCCGGTCAGGTCAGTTTGAAGGCTGCGCACATAAGCTCAGAGTGGAAAGACCCCAGACCGCCCCAACATGTGCCTGTCAGGAGCATTGAGGGGCATGTTGTCACTTCTCACAACAATCTTTCTCTTTTGGAGTGAACAATTGTGTTCTTTTTTTCCAGGGGATTTCTTTGTTTTTCAGAGGACTATTAAGCATGTAATTTAATTGACTGAGAGAGAAAAAAAAAAAAAAGAGTTGGCCTCAGGTGAAGGTGCTCAAGACCTCAGAGCTCACCGGAACACCTTCACACTTGTACCTTCCAAATATATGCACTTCCATCATGATTACACACTAAAGGTTTTTAAGTTAGGTGTGTCGATTGTGGAATATCAATTATTTTCAGCTTGTTGTGTAAACTTTGAGAAGCTCATCTGAACTATGGAATCTTCAGTTTGTTAGATATCTGTATTGTCATTACGTTCGCCTTTTTAAATAAACTTCAAGTTTCATTTCGGTACATCCCGGCTAGGCCAATTGTCCTATTTTTTTTGTGTCAAATATGGGTCACCCTAATTTATGTTCATATTCTTTATGTTTATATTCAGGTTGTATAATAATTCAGATCAACACAATGTGCCAGAACGTTAAGGGAACTCAAAAGTAGCTTATATTATAGTAAATCCATGAAAAGACACTGAAACACAAACTTTCCTTGATGCTTACTAATAAATATTTCACACATTTTTTTTATTATTTTGCTGCTACTCCTGCATAGCTCTAGATGATTTCTATAAAACACTTTTTTGATCACACGTGAACGTGTCTTTCACAGATCGCTTTGAAGTTGATCAATTTCCTGACTGTTTTCTCTCCTCGTGCTCTTTGCAAACTTGACAATGGGTCACTAGACCTGATCCAGGAGGGAGCCTGTTCCTCTGAGCCTCTGCCTCCCCTCTTTGTTTCAGCGACGGCTAATTGGGCATCTCATTAACAGTACCGCAACCTTCAGCCGTTAATGATGTGGAACTTTTTGATTTGGCTACAGGCGGAGCAGAGAAGCTGGGAGGTTTGCAAAACAAGGCAAGATCAAATTAGGGAGGAGCGGGGACGGAGCTGAAGGGGGACGGTGCGTTTCTCCTCCTCATTTGTAGTGTCCGTTGTTTGTTGTCGTTAAACCCTGCGTTAAGGGTCGCATTATGCGGCTTGCCCTTTCGCAGTGACATTTTTTCAATTCTGTACGACCTACCCTGGTCGAATAAAGGTTAAATGAGCACAAGTAGAATGAAACACAGCCTGTATTTATCAGGACAGAAGGAAAAAGAGGTGTGAAACCTATAAAAAAATAAACAAAAAAACTGTTAGATCACAGCATCTGAAACCTGTTTCCTCTTCATCATCAACTAAACATTCAGATTTTGATTTGTTATCAGATTTTTCACTGAAGATTTACTGCATTTGGAATATGAATATATTTGGGCTGCTGGTTTAAATTGCTGCAAAACTCCATAAATAGTGAAAGCAAAGTCTTGAAATAGCCTTCAAATCAACCAAGGTTGCGACCACTCAATTCAAAAGTATTTAAATGGTTGCCTGATGATGCTATCTTACACATAAATTGAAATTCTTTACACAGAGCTGGTCAATATGGTGTAAAATCATCATAAATTTAATCATCAGTCGTTTCCCGCCGCCAGTTTGTGTTTTGTTCTGCCTGCTTGATAAATGACAGCAGGCTCAATGCCATTATGTTGGTTGTCATGAAAATCCTAATTTACCATGCACATCAAACTTTACTGTCTCACTCTTGCTCCCTCACCTCTCCCCTCTGAAACGCATGTGATTTGAAGTTCTCTCGTTACAGTATATAGCGCCTATTTGGTTATATTGATACTGAGCAGCCCAGGATGTTGCAGAGCCGCCGTTGGGCTGCAGCAATCCAGCTTCTCCTTGATCGCTCTGATCAGCTCCAGCTGCTCTGTATTTGCCACAGGCCTTTTTCTTGCCACCTTTTGATTTACTTCTACCATGAAAAATGAGCCCCACCATTGCTGATAACACTTTTCTTTTTCAGAGCATGCCCATATGCATGAAATCAGAACTCCGAGAGTGTCAAGACATCTTCAATAAAAAGCAGTTTTTATTGCTGAATTTTCTCCTTTCTTTCAGTCAGATTGTGACTTTTTTTTTTTTTTTTTGTCATTAATGTCTGTTATTCAGCTGAATTTTCTTTTGTTCTTTAGCTGTGTTCTGAAAGTTTCAGATAATCAATCTGCCACCTGCCTCATGACAGTAACCAGCTCACAGTGCGTATTCAGGTTCATTATCTTCACCTGCTGTAAGCCATCAGCTTATCCACTCTGTGATGTTTTCACATTCCTGGTGTTTAGGGAGGTTTTTTTTAAATTTTAGAATATAGTTTTTCCAGTATTTCCACCTTGTTACCAGTGTTCTTCCTTCTGCATGTTCCTGTCTTATTATCTATTTTTCCTGAGCAAGTACCTGTGCCCATACTTCTGAAACTGTCATTTCCCAGTAGTTTGGAGGCGATTTGTTATCTTGTATTGTACTTTTCTGTCTAACCATTATCATAAAAGATTTTATCCAGTAAAGATTTAAAAACAAAAATGAATGTTGCTATCATCTTACTTTTCATAGAAAACCATGACTGGTATTTTATTGGTGCTTCGCCACATCCTACATCTTCGATACTACTCTATTCAACTTGGCGTTGTGGGACTGTGCTGCAGCGCTGGCCATCTGAGAACGGGCGAAGTGCTTTGAACATCATGAACAGATCAGCAGTCCATCAAAGGGCAAACACAGAGAGCCAGAGAGTCACGCACGCTGACCCCCCACAGGCAGTTTCAAGTGACCACCGACAAGTAAACATTATTTGAGAGAAACAAACTGATCATTGTAATAGCTAAACCAGTCAGCATAATGGTTGATTTGAGACTAATTGCCAAACATTAAATCAATGGATTCAATATTATTATATCTTGTTTCTCTCTCTGATTTTCAGTTACCATTTATCCATGTTGTAAAATAAAATGCAAGTCCACAATGAATGTTATACCTTCTAATAATAGTAATATAATATAATAAAAAATAATCATATTCTGTCCCAATTTAAACAAAAACAATGTAACAATGATTCAAATTGCTATAAAATATAATTTAATAAAACCCGAAATTAATAATATAACAGAAGTGTTGAGCCCGAAATATAATGAAACCCAAAACCTAATGGCTGGTCAATCATGTAAAAATATTTAACAAGAATTTAAATGTGATGTTAATATGTTTCATGATTACACATTATTTTGTACTGATGATTGGAAAAATACATTTTCAAATTATGGTGAACAGAAGACTATTGATGAGTTGGACAACAGCAATATATATAAAGTATATTACTTATTATATTACTTACTTATTATAATAAGTATAAAGACATGCAAATAAACAAATTGCCCAAACTTTTAGAACTCATTATTTCAGTGTTCAAATTTAAGCAGTTTAAGTTAAAGTCCAAACTATAAATCACTGACTCACTTTGTGATGTAATAAAATTATTACAATATTTTGTTTTATTTAAATATTTTGTCTGTCCCTTATTGTGATATTCATTTTGGGCTCAGCGTCTTGTTACATTATTGACCAGTTGTTATATTTTGGGTTTTATTATAACATTTTAATTACATGTCAGGCTCAGCCCTTTTGTTAAATTATTGACCAGTTATTACATTTTGGGTTTTATTCCATCATATCTTATGACAATTCATGTTACTGTTACATTTTGGGTCGTTGTTCCAAATCGGGCTCTGAAAACATAAAAAGCAACATATCATAAGACGTTGCACCATTTTACTGGTAACCACAAGCATCTAGGGCTAAAAAAGTTCAAATTGTAGGCAAAAGAAATAAAAATCTCCGCTGTTTTGTTTTTTTTCACACAGATTATTTATTGCTTCTGTCCATCCTGAACAACGCTCCCAACAGACATGCTACCTGAAAGCTCACGGTGCCGTCCGCCGCGATCCCCCAGACCTCCATGTGTTTGTAGAGCCCGTGTGCCGCTGATGTGAAGACTGTTAACAGCCATCACACTCTTCACTGTGAGCACCCTTCACTGAATGATTGGATGCCCTTCTGCCCACTCAGACTGTCAGCTGTAATGACATTTCACCATCCAGTTGAATTGGGTTGACGTCTCCATACAGGTGTGTGCGCGAGTGCATGTGTGTGTGTGTGCGGCATCATTTTTGAAGATACAGTGTGTATTCTCAAATATTTATCACAAGTAGGTTTATTCTGACATCGGGGAGGTGTATTGATAGATTCTTGACCTTTGGGGTTGGTGGAGATGAAGCGAGCCTATTCATGTCTCTTTTTTATTGTGTGAAGCACATTGTATCTTTGTCCTTTTATTGTTACTTGACATTTTGATGTTTATAGTCTTGAGAGGTCAGGTCATCAGTGGCCTCAGTGTTCAGTCAGTGAGCACCGGGACGACTGAAAAGGTTTTCTATGCTCTATTCAACATTTTTTTTTTTTTTTTTTTTTTTTTTTTTTTATTTCATGGGATTCAGTGACACCAAAATACAGCCGGAGAAAACAGAAAAAAATAGAAGCTGTTTGGTGGCATAGTATCCGCTGTGAAAGCTCCTGCTGGTTTGGACTACAATCAGAAAATCTATAACAAGGCTTATCAAACATAACCTTCATGTCATTTTTAAAATCTGTATTTGGGGAGATACATATTTGATAACTATAAAGGCGTCACAATCCTCAGCATCCCTGCAAAAGTGTACATCAATAGGAGGAAAAAGAGTTTCCATCCTCACAGTAAAAGAATGGACCAGTTTTAAAGCATTACAGCTTAAAAATGCTGTACCAGAAAAAATATTTAAAATATACTTCTCATAAAAGGCATCACTTCTGCACAGAGAATCAACCAACATGGAAAAACAAGACCAACCTACAGTTTCCTAAACTGATCTCACCAAAGTCGATATGTTTACAAACAAACTGGAATTTGTGGCTGTGTGGCTGCGCATTTGTTTCGTTAATTGACATCATCTGCTGAAAACTGCCGCAAGGATTTCTGGGATATCAAAGATGGCGTTGCGACAGCTCAAGTAAAATTATCAAGATTTGACCAATTGAGCCAGAAAAAAAAGCCAGACTTGATCAAAGAAAGTCTTTAAGCCACAACAGTTCTTAAATTTCTTTAAGAACTGTTGAATTTCTCAGTTCAAGTCTTAAATGTTAGGAAAATAATCGTTAATCATTTTTCCAGTTCAAATCGAGATCTCACGGGATCGCGTGGCCTCTCCGTGATCTCAACAAACCTGCAGATGTTCTGCAATATATAAATGCTGGAAATGTGTGTTTGTCTGAGTGTAATGATGATTTTCCTTCAGAAAGGTATTGACAATGTATTTGAGATGTATATCAACAACTGAAACTGGGTCCAATATTTTTCATTTTTCCTGTGTGGATTCTGGTAGAGTAACTTTAATGAGCAGGCGCGATAGTCTAAGTGTGATTTGTGGAGTTGGAGATACTCACGACCCGAACAGTCTTGTGGGAGGGGGTTAAGGAGCATGAGACACCAACTCTCCT
The DNA here is from genome assembly GCA_900302745.1 of Parablennius parvicornis. Classification (NCBI taxonomy): domain Eukaryota; kingdom Metazoa; phylum Chordata; class Actinopteri; order Blenniiformes; family Blenniidae; genus Parablennius; species Parablennius parvicornis. The sequence continues at coordinate 8,130 of OMNM01040065.1, forward strand.
GTGTCTGTAAATCCAGAGAGCTGTGTTAGTATACCTGCCGTTAAGTCAGACTTGTTAAATTTGGTCGGTGGACTCTGCCAAGGTTGTGCTTGTCTCCCCTTTTTCTGCTGCAGATTAGGACAAGATACTGCGATAATTCACTCCCAGTATCAGATGGTTGTAGTGAAGACGGGGCTGAACTGTAAAGCAAAGCTGTCTATTTATAGGCCAGTCTACATCTTCACCTTCACCTGGTCCGCAGCGGCTAGAATGAGGCTTTAGTGTAAAGTTGAATCAAATCTATGTTCAAATTGACGTCTCGCAATCTGCTCAGCTCCAGGAAAAGAACGGTTCAAACCCACTTTATTAAGAAGCACAAGATGTACGAGTGCGACTGATACATTGAGTTAAGGTCTAATTTTCTCTGAAGGACAAGCCTTTGTGAACATTAAATGACCAATATGATTGCGTCGTTTTTTTTTTTTATATAGAAAAGAGGACTGTCAGCATGAAAGCACTAATCCCTTTGCATTGGACCAAAGTGGAAAATCAGAAAAAGATGAAAAGTCCAGCGAAAGATCTAAATTAAGCAGGTTTGCGATCAAAACATGACTACGACTGAGTGATAATAGAACTGTGAGCAGATGAGAAAAAAAAAAACCCTGAGATACAGAACAAGAGCCACAGTTTACAAGATGAAAAGGTAGAGACAACATGCTGAGGTAAACACAAGAAGGAAAAGGACACAAACACAGAGATGCGATCAGCACACAAGTAGACATGAGGGCAGTAAGTCAATCTCAAGAAAAAAAGAGAAGCACAACTCACAAAAATCATGCTGAAATCTAAGGAAGGAAGGCTACAGTGAATTTCATATAAGCTTAGCAATGTGTTTTAAACCTAACTGAAAAGATTTGGCACGCTTGTCATAAACCATAACTCCTACACATTTATAATATGTTAAAATTACCAGGAAGCAGAGAAGTAGAGCTTTTCTCCCACACATTAGTCATTATGACCATCGGTATAAAAGATTGCATTCACTGTGCTTTTGAGGAATTGCCAGATATTTAAAAAATACGTTATATTACGAAAAGGTGTACAATCACTGACTAAACGTCAAATAAGGTGGTCTTTTATAATTATACCCATAGTTGCTTAATGTGGATTAAATACGTACATGGAAGGCTTTTTTTTTTTATATTTCACATACTATTAAGTAGCTTTTACTTTAAACACCAGGGGAGAAATGAGGAAACAGCACTCATGTATGATTTTCTTTAAAATGTTATCACATACGTCAAACAGAATTACTGCAAACTAGTGTAATACCTCTCCTAGGAAATTGTTGCCATGACTGATTTGCTGGAGCAGGTATGTTAAGAAACTCGTTGTGACGTCTGTTGATCCATCAGCAGGTTGTTCACGTGTTGCATTCACTATTAAAATGTCACCGATGTTTCATGATTACCAAGGAATGGGACAAAAAAGCTGCATATATATTAGAATAATAATTTCATTTATAAAGTGCTGTACTGTAAAAATGTGAATAAATCAAAGCTCCAGACTTGTGAAACTCACACCCTGTTTACTCTACATGCTAAGTTTCACACTAAGTATGTGTTGGTTTTCTTTTTATTAATTTTTTACATCTGCACATGTAATGTAGATAACATAGTCACACAGTAAACAAGACAAAAACACAGCAAACATATCTTGCAGTAATGAAAAGTCAATAAAAACCACTTCTGAAGTGAAGAGGTGAAGAATTTTTCCATCAATGAACTAAAAACCTAAACACCCATTAGCTCCCACTTGTGGACAGCAAATTCTAAAATCTCAAATATGTTCAACTTTAAATACAGATACAGATGGAGCCATCTGTTCCTCTTCTACATTGATTTTCTGGGTAATTTATTACGTTTCCAAGGAGCTTCGGGATGCGTTGCAAACAGAGCGATTCCACTGATGACCTGTCGGGGGCAGTGTTGTGTAGTATAGCTCATGTGTGACTAGCGAAATGAACAAAGAAGAAAATGCAATTTGCAAGTCAACAGGAGTAATGATTGCGACAAGGAAGGACCTGCGTTTGTGTGTGTGTCTGTGTGTGTGTGTGTGTGTGAGTGTGTATGTGTGTGTGTGTGCGCGTATGTGTGCGTGTATGTGAATCAACTCAGATGTAATTTATAATACCACTGTGGACATAAACACTTATTTTAGCAGCTTTGAACCTGTTTCATGGCTGTTTGAATTAGAAACTCATTAAACCATCAATGTGCTCTGTCCTTTGTGGGATGTATTGATTAGCAACTTCGAGTACGAAACTGTTAGAATGTTTGAAACACAATTAAGTGGGTAAAAGAAGAATATTTGGGCCTCAAGATCTATAGGAGTCACGTTCCACATACACTGAGTAGAAAGAAATCAGCTGCAGAGAGCAGGTTTCCCAAGTAACACAAATATATTCATAGAGACAACAGACAAAAAAGATCATTCAATAATAGAATAAAATATTTACTTAAACCTTCAGTTATAAAATGTGGAATTTATTGAAAATCAAGGTTCCATTTATCTTTTATTTTTATGGTTTCTTTCTGGAATATTAAAGGTGAAAAAGGCACACCGGGTCACATTCCCCCTCTGGTTCCTTCACATCGTGTACACATCGTAAACATCATTTTCAGAATATGAGGAAACGATTAGCTTTACTGTCATAACCTTTGTTCAACCCCCGAGGGATCACATATCACCATCAGTGCAGAGGGAGTCAAAGTGATGATGACGGGGGTTTTTGAAGTCGCTCTGGATAGACACCTGCAGTGCTGCTTCTTTTATAACGCCATTACCTTAATGTTAATGTGGTCATTAATATGAAAGACTCCAAGATGCACGTAACAAGTATGGAATCAAAGAGTGACCTTGACGACGGAGCTGCCCTTCCCCCAGCTTTTTGGAATACATGCACATCTTAGTTACTCACATCTAATAGTTAATCTGAGAGTTGCTTTACTCTTTAATAACTTTCTTTGAGGCTTGATTGTTTGTTTTTTCCTGCTGGTATTCCAACACGGAAAGAAGTTATACAAAGCTTTTCATCAGCTCTCCAGTTTTTAATCTGTGATACTGCAGGCGAATCTGAAGTTTAAACAAGTTAGAAATTACTGTGTTTTTCCTAAACATTTCTAAAACAAGAACACTCAATACCCTCAATGTTAAAATCTCCACATGGAGTTATTAGTGTTCTGCAGTGCGATTTGACCTCGAATAACAGTTTAAAATACCACTAATAGTCATTTAAACAGAAAAGGTGAGAGCTGTGGCGTGAGAGAGGATTTCCAAATTCAATGTTTTATTTTCCCTCCCACTGCCATTTGCAGTTCCTCATTCCCTGTAGATTTCTTCACATTTTCCCCTGACCTTTACAGAATGACCAGCAAATGGGAGGTGTATTCATTTCCCGTTTCTTATTGTTGCTCCTTCCCCGAAAATTATCATTTGACCTTCACAGCCGTCCGATTTCAGCGCCGCGGCTGAGTGAGGATGCTCAGGAGCCGCTGACACGCAGGACAATGAGGGACGGGACTTCATGTGGTTATCAGTGAGAATGTTTCTTGTCTGACAACAAACAGCAAATCCAGTGAATACCTTTAACATCTGAGTCAAATATGCTTGTATTTGTCATCCAAAATTAATCAGTCTTTTTCACTTTGAGATGTAAAATACACAGATGCCGGGAAAGTCAAGTCAGTCCAACCAGCTTTTTGATTTGCTTTATCTACTTTAGCGTCAAGGCAATGGGGGTGGCAGAAACAAACAGTCACTCACATTCACACATTTAGGGTCACCACTTAGCCGCAGTTGCATGGACTCTTGGGGGAAATCAGATCAGGACCCAGAGAAAATTCATGCATGTGATTAAACATGCAAACATTAAACATTCAAACTCCCAAAGGCTGACTTAAACAGGGACATTCTCGATGTGAGACGAGCATGCTAACTAACCACAGCGCAAAAACAGCAGTAAATCCTCTCAAATTTACAAGATTCATGCTGATATAATATGAGCTGATCTGGATGGAGGCTCTTGTGTTTCTAACCACATCCAACTGTAATATAGCTAATGGTGCTCTGCTGGGCTGTGTGTAGTGCAGGGTGTGGCTACAACAAGAAGAAACCACAAACAGGCAGAACGATCAGCCAGGGTGTCTTTTAGTGTTTAAATCTTTAACTAGCTCAAATACCAGGAGGGAGAAATCTCTCTGCAGATAAAACAGCACTGGCCGGAGGGGGGATATCATATGATCCACGTATTCGCTTTCAAACTGGAGGAGACTCATAGATTTCAATTTATTGCAGTCACTGTCAGATGATGGAAAATGTGCCACTGAAGTATTCAGTGCATGTGACGACAGTATTTTCAATGATGATGGAGGGAGAGCTAAAAATGAAAGGAGATCAGATAAAAGAGCAGTAAATATAATGCATAGATGATATACTTTTTATTGAAATATTTATATGGATACATGAAGGAAAAAATTACATAGTATGTACATTCAAATATTACAATCATTTAAAGGGGTCATATTATGCAGCTTTTCAACACTTTCACATGGTGTCGTCGGTCCAAACACATTGTATTCAAAGCTTATTGAGCCTATCGAGCCTTTCTTAGATTTTCATCCATTTGAATATTGGATCACATGAGCTGCATTCAGAATCTGCTGCGTCTGTGTGAGCTGGACTGGCTCCGCCCACTCGTGCCCTTCTTAAGAAGAGGAGGAAGTATTTCCTCTCATGGTGCCATGTGCCAGAGCAGAGCTGCCTGATTGTGGGAGGGGTCAAAGTGAGGGCCTACCTTGACTGGGATTGACGAAACCCCCGATGACATTTTGTAGTTTTTGATTTCTGAATGGCTCGTTGGCACAACACAATTTTAAGAAATTCAAACAAGCCTGATAAAGAGAGGTGACAGACTTTCTTCACTTCTGGGGCGTCATTCCAGGTATGAGGACGATTATCACTGCTGGAAAACCATTAGAAAGTGAGTTTTACATAATATGAGCCCTTTAAAAAATGATGCATGTAAAACCATGATAAATGTTTCAAATATATTGCCCATGGTGATGAGCCACCTTCAACAAATGTCATTTATTGTCTATAGATTTAAAATTAACATCTTTCATTTGGAAAACAAAGCAGAGTAAATCTCAAATTTAACCAAAGTTTAATGCTTTGAAGCTAATATGGTGCCATGTGAGTCAGGACATTAACGGTTTACACAAGAATAAAGTTTAAAGTTCTAGAAGTTGTGTCGGTTTTACATTTTTGTCAAATAACTCCTGCAGACGTTAACAATTTGACTATTGCCTTGAGAAGGGCTTTAGTATTCAGGCCACTCGTCAGCTGTGTGTTTTCTTTAATGCACATGCAGAAATGTCCTACTCAGAAGCATTAAAAAGCAACACGAATAACATTCCAGAATCCACCTCTGAATTTTAAGCGTCCATTGACAATGGAGCTTGTAGCCACTGAAAACATAACTGAAAGTATTTTCGAAAACGCTCCGACTCCATCTCAGTGAAAACAGGGAAAATCGCAACACTTCCGAAACGCTGCTACTGCACATGTGCACCACGGCCATAGTTCTTCTGCCCATGAGAGTAGATGCACATGAGTAGATAAACAATAACAAAGATGGCGCCTCCGTCCTCTGTCCATACACACGTCCGTGTGCTCTGCAATGTCAACGTATTGTTCTCTGTGCACGTGTGTCGTTTCATCACAAAAACAACCAACAGTGCTAACTCATGGCCTGTCATGCAAACTACTTTGTTTTCAGCATTTCTGCTGTTTTCATGTAAATGGACATTCTTTTCAAAATATTGCCTGTGAATGGGACACTTTTCTGAAACAAAAACGTAAAAACGATGCATTTTCACTTGAAACCCTGATGTGTAAACGGGGGCCTCGAAACATTTTTTTTCCTCTTCAGACGAGGACTGAGACATTTTTGGAAAACGTTTGACTCTGGAAACAATTTTTTGAGAGCCTCCAAATCCTGTTGTCTTGTAACAAACAACCAAAACGCACTTGAAAAAGGGGATCGATCCTCCACATCCCTTCCAACAAATGCACATTCTCCACTACTTTCACTGTGCTGAGTTTTCGCTGCAGGATTCTGTTCTGGATGTTTGGTACTTGTAGAAATCAGTCTTCTGGGGGGGTCAATCCAGGGCAGATTTTTTTTGGGTTCAGTGCATACATTTGTTTCTTCGGCCTCATCACATCTGCATCGCTCACCCCTGAAGGTTCACACATCCCTCCCTGCCAAAGTCTGCGAGAAAAACAACCCCAATGGTCAAAGTTGGACGCTGTTGTGGCGAATAAAAGGGCAACAAATCAAACGGAACAAGTTCAATTTAAAATCTCTACAAAATTTTACAAGAATCTCATGTATCTGCTAGTTTTCTGACACAGCATAAACCATATTTTATTATCAATTACACAAAGACGACAGACCGGGCAGCTTTTTTTTAATGACTTCAGACTTGAATCAGACTCCGATGAGATTGCTTAGACAGTTTAATAATTTGTTTGACTTCATGGACATAAAAATTAATGGACCGAAACTGATCCGTTTTAAAGTATCTGACTGAGAAAGTGGAAAAATAGAAAACTGACAACATGTCTGACTGTTTTAATATCAGAGATTTGGCTGCTGGTGTTTTCCTTTTGATGTAATATGAGCAGTTTGTCGATGGCAGGATGGGTCTCTGCTATCCTGAGCTCGACTGAGCAGCCACACAGTAATACAAACATAGTTCTATTGTGTGTTTTTGTTTTTGCTTTTCTTTCAACAGTCACCTAGGCTTGCTGGATATGGATTAGTTGGGGGGGTTTTTTAATCTATAAAAGAACCACGTGTGAAATGTGGTGCTATATAAATTAATTATCTCTGCATTTAGTATGTTAACAATGATGGTGCAATAATTCAATATTATGATGTTGTATAAAAATATGACATTTTGATCAGTCATTAATCAAGTTACTACCAATCGTAACAACAATCTCAGTTGAGTTAGACAGATGGGTCTCGTCAGCACAAAGTTGCACTGTACCATTCCATGAATGTAAGTTCTCCTTCGTCCACATCAGCTGCTGTGTGTTAACATGAACACTTGAAGCTTCTGATAACTGCTTCAGCCGGAGTCTCTCTTTGTAAAATGCCACAAAGTCACAACCTCCTGCTGCCTTGAGTTGTGATCAGGATTTATTTTCTTGACTGTTTTGATGAACTCTGTGACCTAACGCCGTCATATGACCTGGCACATCCCAGACTCTCACGATCAGTGGAAACAAAAAAAAAAAAAAAAAAAAAAAAAAAAAAACCCC
>OMNM01040065.1:15520-36168 GCA_900302745.1 Parablennius parvicornis
AAAAAGCAAAAAAAAAAAAAAAAAAAAAAAAAGAAAAGAAAAATACCCCTGACGTTATTTCATTCCTTGGAGAAAACACACAAGCATTCCCATATGAATGCATGCAGACAACATGCAGGCATCTCCCTGGCAACTGTCTGAGGCTACTTCGCTCTCTCATGTTCTGCCTCCTCTAATATCTTGTCAGCCTGCTCTATCTACACCCACTGGAATCATGTAATAACAGCTTGTCAGGGCTTTTTGTGCTGAAAAACATTTGCATATTCAAATGTATTCAGGAGTGAAGCTTGCCATGGCTGATTCTCTAATGTGCATATTCACATGGTGGATTTGTGTACATGCTCTGCACAGCTAATGGACACATCAGGCTCATTGTTTCCTGATTTTTTTTTTCCTCACTTTTTTTTTTTTTGCAGACTTTCACAATAAGATAAAAAAAAAAAAGGTGGAGGAGGGGGCTTGCTTGCATTCATTTCCGCAACCTGCATATTTATTGTGCTTGTGCACATGTGAATTCCCTCATAGCCATGCACAAACACATTTCTGATTTACAGCCCGTTTATTCGCTGCCAGGAGATGCTATCAGCCTGCAAATAAAAGATAATAGAGGCCAAGCAAACAGAATGCTCCGAGACCATCCCAACTCTGCAACTTTATCACATACACCCATACACACACACATAGAGATGTAGAGATTTCCTTTTAAGGCTTCTTCAATCGCACCAGTCCTGCTAATACTTTAACTTTTATTTGCAGTTCAAGGTTTTTCACATAATCTTTTCTGGGCTTTTTCAGAATCTCAACACAATGGAGCTGAATGAAATTTTATTGGTAGCATTCAAAATTATTCAAAGTGACATTTAAAATCTTAACTGAAATGTATCTTTTCAGAAACAATGTTCCCGTCATTCAGAATGATTCAGAGGCCTCGCTGAGGTACTTTATCAGGATTAAATGGGACGTTTCCTTCTGGAGAGACAAATCTGAAAAACTCGGCTTCATCTGCTTAAACAGCAATACACTGAACACCCAGTGTTCCACTGCAGTACAGCGAAAGCAGAAATCTCATTGACAGATATGATAAAACCTCACAAAAGAAAACCAAACTGTCTACGCAGCAGATAATAAAGAATTATGTTTAGTTGTAATTTGCAGTCGTTTTTAATGGAAAAGGAATAGAAAATGGATGAATGATAGACGCACGATCAACCGTGTCGGTACACTGCTCAGCGCTCTTTCCTCACAGTTGGAAGTCTTCGCTGCCTTAGACCTTTCTGTGTTGGTTTGCATGTTCTCCCTGTGCTTCTCTTTGTCAGGTACCTGTCCACGTTGTACACTGCCTTTTATATCATTGTCAGCTAGGACAAACTCCAGCTCTTGTGTACAATAAAAAGAACTATTAAGATAAATAGATTAGCCACCTTCTAATACAGTCCAGGTTACTTCCTGAACAGATGACCAAATATCCTTTCAAGAAAGCAAATATAGACATTTAATAAAAAATGAGTCGTGAATGTTCTCTGAATTTTAACTTGTCTAATACCTGAGGGAGTTATACATGAGTGAAGTCCATTTACCATTTATTTCAGACCAGGGGGCCTCTGGTCTGATAACTATAAGAAAACTCTTCAGCAACTCATAAGAACACTGTAGTGAAGGCCTCTTAGACATGTGCTTTAGTCTTCACCAAACTTGACTGAGGCATCAAATCTGGATCTGGCTCCGGCTCCAGGTCTAGCCAGAGTTATTGCCATTTTCCATCATCACTTTTGATTAAATGTGATTTGCTTCCAGAGCAAGTTGTCGTATATCACTCGTTGACTTTGAGAACCTTTTTAGCTCAAACCAGTACAATACATGAAATGGTTGGTGCACAGCTTGGTGTGGCAGCACCAGCGTACTCGTGTCGTGTTCACACCTATACCCATCCACAATAAACTCATCTGGGTCTATCTAAAAACAATAGGTTTAAATCAATCCTTAGTATGCGAAGCAATGCAATTACTGAGCAAGACTATTCCACTGCTGAGGTGAGCATCACTCAATGGTTTGTGTATTCTACTTGTTCATACAGACAGTCCCATTTCACCCACATGAAGCATGGACTCTGACCAAAGCACTGAGCCTGGGATTTTTTTTTTTCTCCCGCCCACTTTACCCTGGCTTGTCCTTGGATTACGATGGATCGACCATGTGTTGACCCAACAGGAGCTCGATGAGGTGGGAATAATAAAGGTCACCCGCTTAATCTACAAGTGACAGCTCTGCTTCCATAACCATGTGGCACATTTCCTCTGAGAAGATCGCCAGAAGGGAAAGACCCTGAGGGTCTGACCCATCAGCAGTACTGCCTGCCTTTGCATCGTGGCTGCAACAGCTGATGAACCGTTTGAAGCCCTTGTGCCTCTGATTTACATTCATTGATTGTCCCCAAGACCGGTTATTTAAAAAAACAGGTTGTTAATTCTCAGCACAGATTTTTCTGTGCCTTCTGCTTACATTTGTTTTTTTCTTTTCCTTAGTTATAATTAGAAATCCTACTTTAGACTATGATATGCTACAACTTGTTGCACCAGTTTTTCATAATGGCCTTTTCTATTACAACATTAACCTCCTGCACAAAGCAAAGTCCATAAAAATGATTTTTACCACCTCACTAATGCTCTATTGAACGAACAAGGGGAAGAAAACCTGCAGCCCAGTTATAAAATTGTCCGTAAAATCAGACATTATTGGTGCAGATTAATGGTGCTGGAACGATAACACAGGTATAGTATTTGGGTGTTCATGTATTTTAGCCTTGAAGTACATAAAGTGAGCCAGTGGCTTCAGATTAGTGAAATAGTTATGGCCCGTCAGGTCTTTGGAAGCTACTTTAAATGGACTCATCAATGAGAAAACAGATAAACATCTATATTGCTTAAGGCTGAAATATGGAAAGCAATGAGCTTTGCATAAAGCAAATTGCTCTCCCAGTGTTGACTCATCACACATTAATGACAATTCCAATGCCATCATTAGTGCGAGCGCGCGCACACACACACACTCACACACACACACACACAAATAATCATATATTCACTTCTTCAAATTACATTATGTCCACTTCAGTAATTCATGGAGTGAGCCAACTATACTTCCATCCATAGGCACAACTTTCATTATTCTGAACTTAAACGTCATGAACTATGTCCTCACTTTCAAATGCAATGATACATAGCAGGAACCAGCTCATTGTACAAATAAATGAACTAGTCCCCACAAGGCGACATTATAAACCAATGAGTCCCCACAGCATGAGGAAGACAAGATCACAGAGAGAGAGAGACAGAGAGAGAGAGAGAGAGAGAGAGAGAGAGAGAGAGAGAGAGAGAGAGAGAGAGACAGATTGGTGTTACACTTGCTGCCAGTGACTCTTATTGAAAGCTGTGTTAATGATGACTTAAACACACAGTGTGTCTTCAGCCTCAGTCAATAGCTCTAAACATTCATGAGTCACCTCACCAATTACAATTAGCGTGGAGATATTAGAACAGCGTCTATTGAACACAGTCATTGTTTGTGTGGGTTTGTGTAAAATTTTGAGACTTGCCTTAGATTGTGGATATAATGTGTAAAGGCTGACAATAATTGCCTATTCCAGGGTTAAAATGTGATTTTTGGATACAGTTGTGATCATAGGTTGAGAGTTTTGATCAGTCACCCGAGAGAGCAATTTGTGCACAAATTACTTAATGGGAAATTAGCAAAAGTTGATTTGGGCTCTAAAGATAACACTTCTGTGAACTGCAGGTTGTTCGGTAAACCAGAGGTTTTTAAAGTGTGGCAGAATGGACACCCCTCACTTTTCTTGTACTTTACTTTTCTTGATATGCAGTAAGTAAAGAAAGCGCTAAAGCTTATTTTATACTTTGCATCGTTCTTTATTACAATAGCAATCGATTCAGTTCTAAAAACTTGTCCTCATAAAATGTGAATTAGCTCTATAAAAGATAATCAGTAGTGTCACATAGACTGATTGCTGATTGATGAATGTTGTATGTTGAATAAGTGTCATTGTAAATACATGGGTGTAATTGTGTAATAATATTCAAGTTAAATTAAGATTAATCAAAATTGTGTGGCTAAAATGAGAAATATTGACTATGCAAATGGGTAGTACTAAATAAGAGGCCGTCCACACGAGGACACCGGTTCACATAAATGAATGTTTTAAGCCAATCATCCACACGAGGCGGGGTTTTAGGAGCCCGAAAGCTTCTTTTTTTTTTTTCTTCTTTTTTTTTAACACGGTTTCCAGAGTGGGGAAAATCTAAAACCCTGGCTCAGCGAAGGGGGTTAGGTGTGAATGGCAAAGACGATCTTCTGTGGAAAAAAGAGGACATAATCGCTTATTGCTTCTTCTGCATTTTTGGTGTGTTTGGTGAGTCACAGTGCCCCCAAAGGCCTGGCATATGTATTACATGCCCTGAAGCCTCGTGTTAAGCCTTGTGAATAGTGTTGGGAGAAGGCAAGAGGGGAAAAAATAGTTTTTCTTCGTGTGGATTTACCCTCAGTCTGTATTTCTTCCTACCCCTTTCTGAACATGTGAAAAGCTAAAAAGTGTTAAAATAAGCTCACACTTTTACAGACAGGACATTTACAGTCACTAATTAGACTCAAACAGGAAAACCAGTGTACCAGGGGAAAAGTTAAGCACATACAGGAAGAATGTGCAAAAGAATAGAGAGGCCATCTATTTCAACAAGTACTCACACCTTCCGGAGTACATCACACACTCTCACCATGAGGTGGGAGCTCTCACCACTGCACCACTGTGCCACCTTCATCTGTTCTCTTCCCTTCATTTTTAGTATAGAAATGTATTTTTAGCTTCTCTTTCCAGGGTGAAGAGATAGATTTTCAGCACTGACAGATGTAGTATTTTCATATTAAAATTGTCTGTATGACTGGTTTTTACATGTTGTATTGGACAAAAACAAAAACAAAAAATGCACATGAGTGAAAGACATTGTCAACTTGGTGAATAACAGAATCAATGTCAGTCATCTCAAGTGCACCATACCTTACTATAGAACCATGATTAGGAATTCACATGCATGGGGCATATCTACACAGTATCAAAATATTGGACAGTGTCAAGTTGGATTTGTTGGATGAGGCGCAGTGTATCGGATTACATGTATAAGCTCCTGTAACACTGATCAATACTTGAGTGGTTTTACATGAAAGACCTTGACCCACATTGATCCAGTGGCTTCCTTATCAGGACTGACTCACAATGCATTAATGTTTTATCAGCATTAAAATCCAAAGATGACGCTGGGCACTTCACAGAATTTGTGTCTAATGATGTTAGTCCTAAAAGAGATGATAAAAATCCATTTAATTCCCGTACTTGCGGAGCATTATGCACAATGAGTCATTTGTGGGTTCTCAACATGAGGCTGTGGTAGGAAGAGTATGTAGATATTGTAGGGTAGACCCATTTCTTTCTATAAGTTGAAGAGCGAACCTCCATGACAGTAGTTTAATATTCACCATTTTTTCCTGACATGTGAATGGCCTCCCACGTCTTTCTTTCACTAGGTCCGTCTGGTCTGCTCCTGTACTCATTACTGTTGTCTATATGTGCGAGCTGCAGACATTACAGACTTTTCAAGATAAAGGATACAGATGTCATCCTCCCACACCAATACCGATGAAGAACAGCGAGAACAATTTCCACAAAAGAGGTGACAAGCGTGACTACCACTGAGCCAGCTGTGCAGCCGCTGTACAGTTAAGCCCCAAGTTAACTCAAAGTGAAGCTGAGCGAATAAAAATATCTACCTCGAGCTGCTGAGCACTGAGAGTAAAATAACATGAAGCTGGCTGACATGAACACCGTGTACCTGAAAACTAAAGCTATTGTAATGGTTGTTTTGAGAGACTGAATCTTACTGTACGTTTAATTTGTACCGAGGAGAGTGTTTTTATGGAAATCTTGAACTCGGCAAGATTTTCCAAACAGTATAACTCCATAATACTCTTTCACTTTCTTTAGGGAATTTTGTGTTACTAGTGCTGGAAAAAAAATAAAGGCTGCAAGACCAGACAAGTTATTACTGTAAAACACAGTCCTGAAAATCTAACAAGAATCAAGAATCTAAATGAAAAGTCTGTGTTATTTATGCCGATTTGGTTCAAGGCTCCCTATTATCTTAGATTTTGCATTCAGGCCCTGTTTACGCGACAGCGTTTTAAGTGAAAATTCATTGTCTTTATGTTTAAGAAATGTTTTGCATTTATACAACATCATGAAAACGATGTCTGTTTAAATGGTCAGCTGCAGAAACACTGAATATGATGTAAGGCTTTATGCAGCAAACATTAACACTGGCCCCTACATGTACATTTATATGGACAGATGGATCATGATGCACATGCACAGGAGCAGTGTCTCCACTGTCTACATGTGACGGAGTCTGAGTGTTTTGAGAAAATTTTGTCTTCATTATGATAAGATAGTGTGAGTATGAATTCCACCTTGGGAGCTATTGTCAAAAAGTGTTTTCAGTGGCTTCAAGTACCATTGTTGTGTAAACACCTAAAGCACATTAAGTTATTTATTTGCACTTTAAATCGAATTTGGGGCAGTAAAAGCCTCTCAGCATTCAAAACGTATAGCAACTTCACTAAAACATGGTCAAGGATGGCCTGAACCAGTCCTAACTGTAAGCTTTATCAACCTAACCTTGAAATTAGAGTTAACTGGGAACTGGTTCCACATGAGAGGAGCCTGATAGCTCAAAACTCTGCCTCAAATAAAGTTAGTGATTCAGTAAGGGCTTAATGTGTACAATTTTAAGAGTTGTGTTGCCTTTAAAGGAATTCATCTTCAGCAATCGTAAGCCTTGTGGTGTCTCTTTTCTGAACTTTGGGCCTGATCATTAGTCTTCTGTTTTAAAAGTGCTCTGACTGACATAACTCCTTCCTTTTCACCTTCACAGTGCCAGTTGCGTCACCTAAATACCACCTGATCCCTGCTGGGTCCTCACTCTGGCTGTTTTCTGCCCTGTGAACTCCACGGCCCTGATCCTACAGCCCCTTTACTTCCTACGTAATTATTCTTCTCCATGTCCCACTTCCCTCTCCATCGCGCTGCTCTTCTCTCCCCACATCGCTCTTCCGCCCTCTCTTCCTCCCTCCCTCTGTCGCCTCAGGAAGAATCCAGCACCAACTGACAGTCTGATTTAGTTCCAATACCAACCTCCCATCTCTCTTTCTCTCCCTCTCTCTGTCTCTCCCTCTCTATTTCTCTCTGGAGAGAGGGTGTCGCACATAAATCTCCGCTGTATCCATCTATTACCTTCCACATTCAAGCCCTGACCTAATTCCTCCCCATCTCCAATGTGTCAGTAGGTCCAGGATATAGTGGCCCTACGATAGTTCTTCTCTTTCCCCATAATCCAAACCGAGTCTCCTCTGTGTTTTATGCTCGATAATTTTAACAACACTATCTCATATTACCTCATACCTCTAATGGAGTAAGACAAACTGCCCATATACTGTATAGTTCATTATTTCCTTAATCTCCTATTTTTTTTCCTTCTCTGGAGGTATTCAAAAGAAGTGTGTGTGTGTGCGTGCGTGCGTGCGTGCGTATATATGCGCGCTCCAGTATAAATAATGTCTGTCATGCTAGTTGAAAATTATTGCATCAGGACTTCGGTTTAGCAGCATGATAAAAGAGAAAACGCAGGCCATTTCTCACAGGTTATTATCATTCCTCATAAGATCAAGATTTATTAAACATGTCTTCCCTCCTTTGTGTCAAAAGCCAAATTTACCTCCGGTGTTAGTCACTGGTGGGACTCGGTGTCCATCTCAGCATCACCAGCTCAGTCATATACTATCATATTGAGACGGGGGCACCGTTAGACCTCCAGCCCCCCCAGAGACAGCTCACTTTGGGCCCTCCAACAGTAAATATTGTCAGCCCTGGAGGTCCAGTGCTGGATGTGGGCCCGGCTGCACCGAGGCACTGATGGAGCTGAGCTGATAATAGCCCATGTTTTCTTGGGATGGTTTTTATTGTACGTCTGAGACCGCGTATCCTATTCCAGTTAATTAGACAACTCTTTTTAATTAACCACCAATCATCAGTTAATAAGAGGAGCCCGGTGGCTCAGGAGTTAGCGGTGCTTCCAGCACAGGATGGAGACTCACAGCTCAACTTAAGTGAAAACTCTGTTCATTTGTCTAAATGTCATCCAGGCAATTCACGACTCTCGAATTGTCGTCAGGTTTCCTCACATGACAAGACTCTGTAACTGACAAATAAATCCCTTATTAAAATGACAACTTGTTATTGTAATTATGAGATAATTAGCTTATGGGTGGACTTTAATTTCTATTGGAGCAGCAACACTGCTTCTTGGAGTGCTTATTGGAGAAGCAGTGTTGCTGCTTCCACTTATTGCCAATCTTCACGTGAAGCAATTCAATGAAGAGACATGAATGTTTTTTAAATGTATTAATGAATCTTGTGCGGCTTAAGTTAGTTGTTTTTGACAAACCATCTCATATCCAAATTTTATGACTCATCCTCCCAACATTGAGGCGTGAAATGTTTACAATTCAACCAGGAATTATTACCAAATAGGTTTTGATTTATGATTATTTCTTCTTTTTAATATTACACTGAACTCTGGCTATGAGCACTTACCTTCAAAAGAGGTGTGTAATTTTTTTTGTACTTTCCTTAACTATTTGTCCTTGGCTTCATTTTGCAGAATTTTCACACTAACCATGAATATCTGTTTTTTTTCTCTTCTGGACCCACTTGTTTTTTGGTTTAACTTCTGTGAGTGCGATGAAGAGTTACAGTGAAAGGGTCAGAGCAGCAGTTATCCACACTGAAGATGAATAAAGTTGTGAATTTACATAAATAATAGTTGAAACACCGTCAGAAATAAAAAGCCTGATTCATGTTATTCATAGAAAGAAGGACCAGCCAGATCATGAATGTTTGTATTGATTTGGTTTCTGACTCAAATGACCTGCAGAGGATGTTTTAACTCAACATCGACTAAAACCTTTCACCTCTCATACTGCAGAAATCACAACTTCGCGAAATAAACTCATGAGGCTGAATGGTAGTAGTTCAGTTCAGGTGATTCATGAACAAACTCATATATAAACCTCAATTATAAAAAGGTTGAGACAAATTAAAGAATTGAATTGGAAGATTGCACCATCTCCATTCAATCATTGAGCGTACAGGTTCTTCTTTCAACCTTTGTTCAACTAACATCAAAAAATAAACAACCAACACTTCATTCTTTTTGTAAAAAGTGACTTGGACGTATTATTGAAGCTTCATTAGAATCATCCGAAACATCAATGGCTGAATATTTTAGGCTAAAAGAAATCACAGCCCACTTTAATGAATCACAACTTTTTTGTGCTTTTGGGAAAGAAAAAAATTCCTTATCTGATTTAGTTTAAATTGTCATTGTTAAGTTATGTTATGTAACATTGTTCCAAAAGTGTTGTTTTTAATCATTTTTAATTATTGCAGTAAGTAGCTTCTAAGAAAAAACTTGTGTCCCCTTTGATTGTTTTTCATTTTCATCTGCTTGTTTGTTCTCAATGGAAATTTAAATAAATGGCTTCTGATACACTAAATATTGTTTTGAAAGAACTTTTTTGTTGTTGTTCATTTACACTTTGAAAGGCCTTGCTGCTAAAATGTGCCGTAGAAATGAAGTTGCCTTGAAATGCATTTCATTGGAAGTGATCCAGCAGTTATCAAGCAGTCAGAGTTGTCAATCAACACACAGAAATCAAAGAATGCAGCCTTGAACTCTGCAGATACACATTTCATTGTGAAGACGCTGCAATTAGCTTTTATAAGTGTACCCATCTTCAATATGTACAATGCAGTCTGTTTATATAGACTGCTGGAGCTTCAGAGATGTTATTACTCCATTTGTCCTCCAGAAAGTTCTTTCAGATGGGTAATTATTTCCAAAGTACCCTTCAAAGGGAGTCCATCAGAGGCAAAAGCCAGAAGGGAAGAGAAAGAAATGAAATGATCAGTCTTGAGCTGCAGTGTATGTGTTGGATGGCAAATTGGACTTTCACTGTGGTCAGCGATAAAAGACTGGCCGCTAGGTGATTTGAAACATGTAGGCCAATAAACATGATTGAAAAGATCACACTGTAGTCATGGACTGTTTTTTTTCCTTCTTGTTGAAGTTAACTTCAGTGTTTCTTTCAAGTGCACACAGAAACATTTTTTTTTTCTCAGAACAACAGAACTGAACTACAGCGACACCCTGACCGCAGCTGATAAGCTTTTTCATACAAACTCTCATTTTATAGTTTTTCTTGACTTTTTTGCCCTGTTGTAGCCATTTGTTCAAGTTCATATCTCATGCTCCATTCCTGTGTTTAGGTGTAGAGTCTCTCCCCTCATTTTTAGTTACTTCCTCCCTTGTCGAAGACCCTGGGTGCTTGCCAATAGTCCCTCCTGTCTCCTTTCCTATCCACTTTTCCTTAACCACGTGACGTCATCCACGGGGTTAAGGAAAGGCAATAGGAGAGTTCCTAAAGAAGTTAGGGAAAGGCGATCACTTTGTTCTGACAATCGGGCTGCACTTCCACTAGGTGACATCATAATAATGAGACGGCGGTGAAGGTTAATAGTGATGTCTGCTGTGGTGAAAAAAACTACAAATTTCCAAAAATGGGCTACAAAAAGCACATTTATAACACTTATCCCCATCCCTCTAACCACTGATATAATCTCAAATATCGCAAGGTTTGAATTGAAATCAAAGGAAAAGATTCTACCAGGTGAATAGATAATTGATGCAAACTGAGAATAGGCTGCACAAAAGGTTTTTTTTACTGTGTTGGTTTTATAACATCCACCTAACATTTCTTGATGGGATCTGGGTTTTCCGTTATTTAAAGTTATTCAAGGCATATTATTGCGTTGCAAACTGAGGGGCAGCATTATCTGGTCTCCTCCGTTAAAGGATGGATCAGTGTTTCCTCGGCTTAAGGAGGCTTTAAAGGCAGTAACGAGCCTCCTTTCCTTTGCTTATTCCTTACGTTCCTTATGATGGCCGCCACTGAAACACTTCTGGGGTTCAGGAAAAGTCAATAGGAAAGGAGAAAGGAGGGACAATTTGGACTACACTAAGACTTCATGGGGCTGAAACCAAAACCTTGAAAATGTGGTCTCACGATCGGTCGGCTTCAAACTAAAGATAAACAATCTGATGCCATCTTTGATGGCGCCTCAAAGCTCAGTTTACATGCTAACAATTGAGTTCAACATTTCACGTTCAGATGACAAAGTTTTGAAAATGATCAAGATGTAAGAAACGTTCAACACACTGCAGTTTTAATACCAGCTTTTTTTAATACAACCATATACACGCGAGTGTGTGCAGTGAACAGTGCAATAGAAACATTAAAGATACTTTAAACTTTATTAATCATCTCATCCCACTCAGTTTCTGGTGTATGTGAAAAAATAAATGTGTCCCTGCATGTGAGCCAGATGAAAGTCGTAAAAGTAAAATTTTTTGGAGAAACAATAACTGTTCAATTCAAAAGATTTGGCAGTAGAAACACTCTCCAGTCCTCCATTGTTATTGTTGCCGATCTTGTTGCACGTGTGCAGGAAAACTATTGACTGCAGTTCTGCTCATTTCAGGAAACTATTCATTCTCCATGTTTGCACAAAGGCAACAAGTGGTGTAAAATAAAAAACTTTACATATTGGAAGCAGTTTTCAAAAAAATACCCCTTTCAGAGGCTCCCAAAGCCATTGTTGTGTAAATGAGCAACGTGTAAACCGGGTACGAAATCCACATTTCGGAAAGTAAGATAACCAAATCAAATGATGATCACGATGATCAAAGTAACACAGATGCTGCACTGAAACAAGTGATTAAGGATTAGCAAAGAGGAAAAGTTCTTGAACGTGTCAGCATTCTCCCCTTACTTGCATACAGAACTATTTCCCCGCACATAAATGCTACTATAGCAGCTGCTCCATTCTGTTTGCTTGATTTATTCATTTCCCACACAAATGTTCAAAATCAACATTGTTTTCCTTGAGTTTATCAATTTGTCACATCCAATTCAATCAAGAGCAACATTGTGCAGTCAGACTCAACTGTTGTACCCATGTTTCAGTTCATCTTTTGATCCTCTTCATTGTTTCCTAAATTGTGATTGTTTGCTTTGGCCCCCCGAGTCATGCTTGCTTCTTTATTCCCCTGGATTTTCGGCTGTGGAATAAGTTTGGACTTCGGATTTATGTTTGCGCCTGTACAAGAATCCTTTTTTGTATGAAACCAACAGCATCAATAAATAATACCTTTTGGTCTGAGCCGACGTCTGTATATCAAGTCCTCGTTCCACAAACCACAGCTTCTCATTTTAAATGTAGATTCAGACACAAACTGTGACTTTGGTGGTGTTGGTTTGAGGTAATATCAGTGGTGACAGGTGATATTTCAGGGACTTTAGAGGAGGGTGTAAAGGTGGCTTGAAGGTTGACGGATTAGAGCAGAAGGAAATGGGCTGATGGGGACAGAAGGATACGTGGAGGGAAGAAGGCGGAGGGAGAAGGTGGGAGAAAATGAGTTTGGGCAGGAGAAGCAAACAGAACAGAAGGGAGCGAGGAGAAGAGGATTTCAGATGAAATTGGGAGGAGAATCAACTCAGCAAGGAGAGTAATGAAGAGTGTGAAGGTTTTGTCTCTATTGTTATTGGTGCGTGCGTGCGTGCGTGCGTGCGTGCGTGCGTGCGTGCGTGCGTGCGTGCAAGCTCCTGTACCAGTTTTTGTTTTTTTTTAGTAAGGAGCAGTGCAGTAAAGCTCAAGAACAGATGGTAACGACACTTAGAGGATAGTGATTGACAACTTTCTCCTTCAGGTTGTGTTTCAGGGACTTTTAGAGAGTTTAAGGACTGAACCTAGTTTTGACTTCACTGTAGTGATCATGACTAGCGAGAAAAAAAGCACACATATATTGAAGCTGCAAAAACATGATTTTTAAAAGGAAATTTGATACACTTCCTCTAAAATAAGTGCCTTGTGTGTGTGTGTATGTGTGTGTGTGTGTGTATGTGTTTTCCTAAAGCTAAAATACAGTCCATGTTTTTCACCATTTGTATTCACATGCTCATCTATTTGTTTTCATGTTGCTACTTCTGGTGAATGACTAAAGTAAAGTCCCCATTATTCTAATTGTCATACTTCATGCAAGTTAAGCTTATATTGGGAACTCGAGTCTGCCGCAGCTAACACCAGGAAAAAGATAACTTTATTTACGATACACTGCAATTCAATGTGAATAATGTTGCAACACAGACATCTTCAATAAAAACTGAATAAGAATAAAAATATATCATATAATCTTTAAAGTCTGCTAAAAGTTTGAGCTGATTTTATAATACAATTTGTTGTGACGACGCCACCTCTGGCTAATATTGCATCTCAGTAAAGTATAATGTATTGACGATCACAGGTGTGTTTGTATATGAATGTGGGTTTTGTTGTGGCCAATGTGTGGAATAGCAGAAGAGCACAGATAGTGAGAAGGTTCATATGGAGCAACATGAACTTAGAACAAAAACAATAACAGACCAATCATCCATAGACAGATTTACAAATTCAAAGTCTTTCTAATGGTGGAACAGTGGTGTTGGGGACCTCCACTGCAGCCCTGTTGAACTGTCTGCTCTTCATCCTCCTCCTCATGTAGCCTTGCACAAGCGGCACTGAATGTTCCTTCCTCTTTTTATGTGGTGTGTTCACACCAGCTTTTATCTCCTCCTCATTCACTGTGGTGAAAACACTGCTCTCTCAGCCAGGAAGGCTGGTGAAGGTCACGGTCACACACAGAGTTCACTCACCACACAAATAGTCCGGTGCCACAAAAAGTTGTTACAATAAAATGACACCATTTGAAGCTTCAGTGCACATGTAGAGCATAAATGTACAATTAATATTGTACTCATAGTTGAAGCCACGTGGTGGTGTTCCTGCTCTTATAATAAACTAATGACAAGATAAATAAGCTGCATTAAACTGCTGATAAATCATTTAGACAGCAGCAGATTTGAACACATTAATTTCAATCAATTAACACAGTTTATCTTTATTTGCTCAGTGCACCTGAGAAAGATTGTTCTTGCTCCTTGGGTATCGATCATACCAATACGTCAGGTGCATCAGATAACAAACCCTCCTGAGTAAACTTGCTAATGCCAGTCTAATGGACGTGTTGCTTTAAAAAATGTGAGCGTTGCAGCTTGGCCCAGTAGATGGAATGTTTCTGTTTTTAAAAAATTTTTAGGAGCTCTGACAACAATATGGTTGTTTACAAAATATGCAATGAAGATTTTACAAATCACCAAAGCAGTTCAAGTCTTCGGTGACATCTCAAAGCTAAACGTGTAGCCACGAGCTAATGGTAAAGTCATTTCCTACAGTTATCAACGTCAGAGAAACTAAATGGAAAACTTAATAAACAGGATTTTGTTGTGTGAACATGTGTGACTTTATTTATTGATGGAATCTCATTCTGAATTTAAAAAAAATATTGTTACTGTGCTGCATCCTCGCAGCCTCTGCTATCGTCTCTTTTTATTCTTGCCTCTTTTCTTCCTCTCACTCCTCTTCCACGCTCCCTTCTCCTTCTCTCCTCACAGCAGGGTTATTGATGGCCTCGTATTCTCTGTGGCCGGGCAGACGGGAAACAGAGACCCCTGCAAATAGTGAAACAGCATCACATCCCCTCAGGCGGGTGACCAGGTGAGTGACTTTCTTTGAGTGTGTGTTAGTGTGTGTGTGTGTGTGTGTGTGTGTGTGTCAGACATTTGTGCCCAGGTCAAAGTTATAGTAGCTGCGCTGACAGAGGCAAAAAGGTAAAGGGGGAGAAAAGAGGAAAAAGAGGAGAGGAATTCATTTTCTCCAGAGGGATGAGAGGGTTGTCGCCACGTGTGTGTGTGTGTGTGTGTGTGTGTGTGTGGTAGCAGTGGACTCCTGCTACCTCCAGCCCTGCAGGCCTCTCAGAATAAATGGATTTTCTTTTTCTATTCTAGGACGCACTGGACCTTATTTCCTTCTCATTCTCCTCTCTCTTTCAATCTCTGTCTCCATCTCTGTACTCCCTGAGCTGCAAGAACATGCTCACAGATGTTTCAACCCTCACTCTCTGCTCTATTATCTCATAGAGGGCCATTAATAGACTTTAATTTAATTCAATATCCCTTTATTACAGTAGACTATAAAAATCAGGCTTAGTCAATAAAAACATGGCAAACATCCCCCTCGTATGACTTGAAAAGAGGAGAGTTTGATCAAATAATATTTGTAATGCAGCGTTGTCATGGTTACCTGTGGTGTAGTATCACATGCAGATTAACAAACAACAGTAAAAATGTCAATCATGCTCGGAGATCTCACAAAGATTACAACACCAGTAATCTCCGTGTGTATTGAAAGAGTCGGGGGTGTTCAACACCACTTCATCATAGTCGGGGTCACGGGGGCTTGTCGATGGTCCCAGCTGACTGTGGAAGAAGGCAGGTTTCACCCTGGAGAGGTCGGCACTTCATCACAGAGGGACAGACAGTCACACATGCACAATTTCTACCTGGGGGCGATTTTGGGGTCATCACTTAAACTAACATGCATGTTTTTGGACCGTTGAAGGAAAATGTACATCATACAGAGAAAGACCCAGCATGCCTGGGCTCTAACACCACGCAGCCCCTCAAAAAACATGAAAACCACCATTGACAACATGCTCTTGTGTTTCTTTCCCCCCGATCCTCAGTCAGTACATCAGGGGATGGTGTTGTCAAAAAAATTTTACATTTTTGTTGTGCTTTTTATGATGAACATTTGTTTATTTGTCATTTTTTTTGTCAAGCGAGATAATGCGCTCCCATTGAAAATCTTACTGGGAACACAAAGCTGTCAAGAAAAAAAAAAAAAAAAAAAAAAGTGCCCTCAAATATGACTTTTGAAAATTCTGGTGTAGGCGTTTAGGAGACATCCATCTGCTCTGGCTCGCAGCGGCTCTCAAACCCTGAATCACATCTACAGAAAGAGCGGCTCTGACTCTTGATGCTGTCCAGAGAGGGTCCGTCTCCAAGCCATCTCCATGGTGATAACTGCATTATGTCAAATTTTCCAGCAGCAAATGGAAGAGCGAGGGTGGATGCAGGCGGAGGAGGAGGATATTCAGTTTCATCACAATGTGCGCATTAGGCTGGGAGATACAACTTGTTAACGTTGGTCCAAAGGCTCTGCTGCACACAGGCATGTATATTTATCACCCTGCAGGCTGGTTTATGAATGTCTGCTAAAAATTTAACAAACAGTTCATGTCCACACGTTTGATTGAAATGCTGAATAAACCCAACAAAGACTGTGTGGACAAAAGCTGTCGTATAACAGGCAGTAAAACAACGGGAGCCGCGTTTACTTACACATTAAATCTTCTCTTCTCAGCATCGTCCTGTTTTTATTCCCCAAAGGTGGCATTCCCTTACGAGTTTTGTTAAGGAGAAGAGAATAAGTACTTTATTGATCCCTGTGGGGAAATTGATCCTCTGCATCGGACTGGAACCACTGCAGTGCAGCTCCACTTCTTTAAACCCGGTGCCCCAACAAGAGTTTCACCTTTACCCTGTGGTGCATTTCACCATGATGGGAGGTAACCCATTTATGAAAAGAGGCAGCAAACCAGCAGCTACAAGACTTCAACCCATTGACCTTCTGGCTGCGTGACAATAACGCTAGCCACTGAGCGATGGCACAATTAAGGCAAACCGTCCACCTCTTTGTGTGGAGTGGTACTCAGTCCTCCCATCGTTTGATGCAACACAGACACGAACATAGCAGCAAGGGCAGGTCGGGAGGTCACATTCAGGTGAGTTTCCTTCCACTTCTATATTGATTTATAGCCCCCCCCAAAAGAAAACATGTTCACTTCTCTGGGTCAGATCAGGAAACTATTCCTCCCTTCACTAAATATGACCATTCTGATTTGGATGAAACTGAAACGACAAACATTAACAGAGCAGAAACCAGAAACATCCATGCTGTGTTCATGTCTTTGATGGATCGGTCTGGGATTTCATTTCTGATCAAAATAAAAGATAATTGTGAGGTTTTCAGTCTCGTTAACTAACTGATGCTATTGGAGTGCATTATGTGACATAAAATGACTTTGGGGCTTATTGCCATGCAAGTGTGACCATTTAGGATATGATTACAATCATTTAAAGTACGGTGAAGAGTTTAGTTTACTTCTTAGTGGTCATGGATCGCCGATTGGGGAAGGGCTTATTATGCCAGACACCATCGTGAAGTTCCAGGATCTAGCTTCATTTGAAGCATCTGGGAAAGGGAAGGTGCAGCAAGCAGCCTACAAAGTCATGAAACCGAGACAAAAATCCAAACAGAGAAAAGCCTGGAGCCCAAGGACCACAGAAATCACAGGAAGACAGATGAACCGTCAAACAGAAACCCACAAGAAAAGCCCAGTATATACCAACGCCACCAGGTGAAGACAATCACACACTCAGACACACACGTGAAAGACAACGGGGCAGTGAACAGCAGGAGGAGACACAAATCTCCACACAACCCTCTTTAGCACGTGTGGATCCGTGTCAATGAATTTTTTTGTAAACGTAGAGAAGGAAAAACCCCAGTAGGTGTAAGGGTGGCCTTAAATGAAAGACAGTCAGGCCACATTCACACGTACCGGGGTTTTTACAAATGTTTCCCCTGGTTTTTGTTCAGTTGACTATTAATTTTAGGATTTAAGTTTAGTTTAAATGTAGAGGTCAGTTTACTTTGGATTTAATTTCGAGGTGTTGTTTATTTGATGTTTTGGTTTATTTAGTTTTGTAAAGGTTTAGTTTTGAGTTTTGAGTTAAGGGTTAAAATGTAGGTCTTACTTTAATAAATTTTTTGACGATTAAGTTCAAGGTTTGAGTTTGAGATGCAGAATTTTGTTTTGTTGAGGATGGCTTCAATGTTTATTTTAGTTGGAGCTGAACAACTTGGGTTTGGAACCGAAAACCGGTTCAGGTTGAGAACCGGTTGTCCGTGCTTTAATCGCTTGTAATCATTTGCCAATTTTGTAATTAATTCCTTTAGTTTAGTTTAAAAATAAAATAAAATCAAGCAAAAAAGGAAACACAAAAGAGACACAGTATTTAAATACACAGTTCCTACTCCAATCAACCAATATTGAGTTCGTCTTTTCTCCAATACTATAAACTTACAGATAAGACACTTGTGATCAGGTACATTTGCACATTAACTTTTATAGAATAAAATAACGTTATGCTCAGATTCACAGCTTACACAAACTCCATTTACCAACAAGAAGCCCTCATCAGCTTGGCAAGCTTGTGATGATTAATGGTAAGAAAACCGTCTTTCAGAAGCTTGTTGCACTTTGTGCTTCAATAGTGTTTTTGGTCTAGTTGTGCGGGAGGGGTTTAATTATTTCAAACTTGAATGGTTTAAGCAAACCTCTTAAAATTGTTCTAGATTTATTTTTTTCCTGATCGTTTGACTCACTCAAGAGTTTCAGTTGTAATTTTTGCTAAAATTAGCTTGTTTCTACTTAAACAGCATGAATGTTTTCTCTCTCTCTCTCTCTCTCTCTCTCTTTCTCTCTCTCTCTCTTTGTCTCTCTCTCTCCCTTCTGCTGACTGGTAGCTGTTACACCTTCTGGTTTTCCAAAGACCTTAAAGGCAAACAGAAGATAAACAAAACATAACACAAGTACCAAAAAATGTGATTTCAGCTCATTCGCTCCCACAAAAGAACAGAATCATTTGAAACCCAGTCAAGGTGAGACCCCTGATTAATTATGCCCCCTCTGGTTGAGGCGCTACAGTTCCTCCGTGGCTCACAGTTTCACAGGTTTCACAAAACAATCTGTTTGTTTGTTATAAATCTGCTCGGAGTAGCAGATGGGGAGGGATAATTAATTTCAGGAGAGAGTGGTTGAACTTTTATGTAGCCTTGGGAAAATTCATGCAATTCACCAAAAGTAATTGAGAAAATTAAAACGAGCGACTACGTAAGTTATGATCTTATGATTTGTAGGAATGAGCCGAACGAAAAGAGCTGCAGATATTGAAAGAGGCGGAGATATGTTGTGTTGAGAAACAGCGGCAGTGTTGTGGTTATAACTCTGCCCTCATATTTCAAACCTGATTGAAATACAAGATCAGATTAATTCCCCTGAAACTTTTGCTCTATAAAGAATTCAATATGAACATAAGCTAATGGCAACAGAGGGCAAATTAATTATGCATCCAGATGAACCAAGAAAAATTAACATGCATCTTTCAGTAAAACTATTTTGCTGTACAGTCATTCTGTGACGAAATCCAACAGAAAAAGTCAGAACGGTCCATGAATGTCCGCAAGCTCTTGTCCACATTTAAGCAACACTTATTCAAACAACACATGCAAGAAATTGTTTACAGCATTCTGTTAAGCACTGATTAAAAAAAACACTTATCATGCTCCTGCAAAAAGATCAAGAAAAAATGGGTTAAATATATGAACACTCCATGTTTCCCCTTTCAATAATGTGAGCTTTACTTCTCGCAGTCTAGTGTTGTGGTGAGGTCTGCTTCACAGTCCGTGTCAGATCACCCTCAAAAAGCATAAAGAACTGTGAAATGAGCAAGAGCGCACAATACATCGTGAAAGGTGACACAAATATTACATTAAAATGTTTTGTACGCCAAATTATAGAGGAAGAAGGCAGCATCATTCATCTTTGATTATTTGAATAACGTTCAAACGGGCTTATTTAACGCTCACCACAGACATTATTAAGCGAAGGGTCAAAGGCCAATTCATGTTAACGTGTTTCACTGGAGAACTTGGAGAGTGAAGGAGAGCGAGAGAACAAACAGGTCGGATGCTTCTTTGTTTTTCTGCTTAATTGGTCATGTTTCAACAGCAAATTAACCGCCTGGAAAGTTTTCTAATTGCTGACAACGGAGAGGCAGGTCAGTGTGTGTGTGTGTGTGTGTGTGTGTGTTTGAGTGTGTGTCCTCTATAAATGACTGGACAGCTCTTTACATAAACATGGTGCAGGGTGTTCCTGTAAACGCTCTGTCAATATTCCCTGGAGAAATAAGAAGTGTTTTGGGGGGGTAACACCCCTCCTCCACTTCCTCGGGGAGTGAAGAGGTGATCATCGCCTGCTGCCATCTTGTTTTAGGGGATAACAAAGCAGCTGCACTTCTTGTAGTCCTGACAGATGTTTCTTTTCTCTTGTATCCTTTTTTCTTTTTGAATCGAGGAAGAGAAATAATTTCTCATGTCTCTGTGTGTATACTCTGTGCTTGTGTGTGTGTGTGTGTGTGTGTTTGTGTGTGTGTGTGTATGTTTGTATAGATTAATAATAGTCTGCCCACTTTCATAAAAACAAGGGGGGAGTGCATGTGTGGAGTTACTTGATATTCGCACGGTGGAACAAATGCTAATTTAATCAATAAGCTGTAAATCCGACCGGATGCTCCGTTGTGCAGGTCTGAAAGACACAGTTCAAATAAAAAAAACACTGATGCAGCGGGTT
>OMNM01040067.1:3102-18293 GCA_900302745.1 Parablennius parvicornis
GGGGGGGGGTCGGAGGGGGTGATCATATTTCTTGAATTGCAGACATCTATCAAAGAGCTTTGAAACAGAGGCCACTTTATTTACCTCACCTGACGCTGACGAGCTGGACGTCTCCCTTCAGGCAACTGTTTGTTGCCACATGAAACTCTCGTTTCTCCCTGATCTTTGCAAACCCGCTCGTTCCCCACTGAAACCTGACCTGGCAGCAGGACCTTTGGCTGTCTGCCATTGCATCCTCAACAACCCCGCTCACCTGTAATGTATATCTACAGTAAGTCAGTGTGTGAGAGAGAGAGGCTGAGTGTGCGTGTGGCCACCATAGCAGGATGACGCAGCGTTCAAGCTGTGTGCTCCGACGGCTGTAATTATTTGGAGAAGTGTTTCTATGTAAGCTTGCACATGCAGTCATTCGTCTGTCTGTATTAACACCGTGCCGTCGGTTTTATACAGCGTCGGGTTACTTTTCCTGGTCGTAACTGTGCACCTTTGTGACGCAACAGCTCGGCCATTGTCTGCGCAAAGACTGATTGTGAATGAGTGAATGCTTGTAATGTGTTGTCCTCCTGTTGTTCCTCAAAGTGTACGTGCTTGTTATATAGTGAGTAAAGCATTATGTGTGGGTAGATGAAAGAGTTGAAACAGTCAAACTGAGGTTATTCATGCTGCTGCTTCCTGGAATCAATTGGAAAAAAAAAATTGTGACACATTTTCACATTAAAAGCTGTCTGGAATTGTAATTATTGTCTAGGTTGATGTCGAATTTCTGTTGATTTCACTTTGACTTCCCTCGTATGAAAAGGTAGACCTGACTGTCTTTTATATATAAACCTGCAATACCTCTTATACTTTTGGGGTTTTTTTCCACTATATTTTATATTTCTTCTGTTTTCATTCCTTCAAAAAACAAAACTTACAAGCATGGGACACACAGGGGTACACAAGCGCAAGTTCCTGTAATGTTAATTCATTTTTGGATTCTGAAATTAGTCTGTGTTATCATTATGTTATCATTATGTATGTTATAAGTATTTAATGGTAAGCAGGATAAAGAAGGTGAAATGGGAGAATATCAAATATATATTGTATCCAAATATATTTTTTGAACCAATGTAATCTCAATAAAAAAGACAAGTCTAATTATAAGAGGATGATACTCCACTTGACCATGTTTAATATTTTTATTCACAAAATTACAGGACAGAGATGCAAATAGTGACTGTTGTAGGTTGGTCTTTGCCTTGTTACAGCACAACTTCAAGGACTCCAGTATTTAGTTATTTGTAGTTGTTTGTGCTTTACGTTTCTGAACAACATGAAACCCTGAAACGACAGAGTTGTCATCTATGCATCTATGTACCCGGTTCTGACTTGTCTTTTGTAAGATGTGCA
Organism: Parablennius parvicornis; assembly: GCA_900302745.1. Lineage (NCBI taxonomy): Eukaryota > Metazoa > Chordata > Actinopteri > Blenniiformes > Blenniidae > Parablennius > Parablennius parvicornis. The sequence goes on from OMNM01040067.1 coordinate 4,492, forward strand.
AATAGTTTTAAATGTGACTATCTTATATCCATTTGAAGAACTTCATTCACTGTGAAAAGAAGCCTTGAGTCAGAAATTACTCTGAAATTAAAGTCGCATGTACAGTGACTACATTAAGTTGAGAAAGCCTCACGGATTTAAAAGTGGGTATGCATGTCTCTTTGAAGGCGACTAGTTTTCTTTAAGGTTAAATTACACAAATAGACTGACCCCACAGTTGTAATTGCACAAAAATCCAATGTCTTTCCCTTTTTAAAATTGAATGAATGAATTGAAAAAATGTGAATGTGGGGGTATTCGAACCATCTTACTTGACTGTACACGACATGTGAAGTTCCTTTTGGAGGTGGGTTGAAACAGCAGTCTTCAAGTTTAAAAAAAAAAGTGCAAAAGATAGTTTCCATCTCAACGGCCCATATTGATAAGGGGCAGAGATTGTGGCTCTAAATGCACTGGGGGCATTGCACTGTGCTCAGGCACGCGGCTAAATGGCAGCTCAATCTGCTGGTTGCTCAAGCACTTAACTTGGAGGGGAAGACCATTAGAGGCAATCAGTGCTGTACACTTTTTCTTTTCTTTTTTTAAAAAAAATGGGAGGATAGAGCAGACGCGGAGATGGACTTGTGGCCGAGCGGAAGAGTTGATGTGCCGGGCCGCTTGAGGACACGGTAATGAGAAAAATGCAGGTGGAAGTGGTGTGACGGTGCAGCTGCGGTTATGGGAAGAGGCCCAAATGGAAGCCAGGCTGTGGGTTGTTTCACACTGGCAGCTGGGAAGCCACTTATTGCATCTCCAAGGAACTCTGCACAGTTAACATGCAGCATGTGTGTGTGTGTTCATCCCTCCACATGTGAGCACATGCTGGGTGTCCTTCAAGTGCACTTGAGCAAGATTACCCGGATCGCTCTGAATATCGAGCAGTCTAGTTTTGCACACTCGCCGCCTCCTGGTGAGTGTTCTTGAAGCCCTCCAGAGGAATGACGGTAACATAACCTCCTCCTGGCTCAGTCTTGTTCGTTTATATAGCAGTTTTTTTGTTGTGTAAGAGCGCACGTTCAGAGAGTTCCTGCTCGGGCCATATGTTTTTAAGGTGCACTTTTACCCATTTCTGAGTGAGTGTTTTCATTGTGTGTGTATGTTCTGCTCTGAGGGGACTGGACTGTCAGATGAAGGGAAGGCAAGCTGAACTTTTGTTCTGTTTGCTTAGTGGGCATTCCTCTGAGCACTGGCCCTCATCCAAATTAAAACCAGCAGCCTCCCACCGGACCCGACACAGTGCTGCCCTTGCAGGGACACAGTGACTCTGTATCATTTGTGCCTGTCAACGCCTCGTTAATGAATATATGAGGGGGGAAAAACAACCGCACAGTGGTGGTTCTTATGGCAGAAATGGCAGAGAAAACCAATAGAAAAATACTATGAAATTAGGTGAACTGCCATGTAATATTTTGAAGGAGTCTAGTTATTATGGCAGGAGTCACAAACCTTTTTTTAGATTAACAACTTGAAGATCACAGAGTTACATGAAGGGCTGCTTGTTTCTAACTTTCTTAGTAGTTTTTGACCCACAAAGTCCCTTAATACAATGTCCCTGGAGGCTCTGCAAATGCTACCTCTGGTCAGGGGTTATATATTGATGTATTGCTTGATCTGTATCTAACATTTGTCCTCAAAAAGTTACTATTCCAGTATTTTTCATGGTCATATTCTTTAAAATAGTAGTAAATGTTTGATGCAGTGGATTGAGTTCATTTATTCTGATAATGTAGCGCTCTCTGTGGTTATCAGCTTAAAGTGATAGGAATCAAATGACTCAGACATCTTTAAATGTGTTTGTTTTGCCTGAAAAGCTGTGAAATTTAACATTGCTCAAATTTGATTTAATGGCTCTGTAGTCATTAACAACAATATTCATAGCCTCAAACCTGCTTTGGTAACGATTTATGAAAAACTACTTTCCTAAAAACGGTCTCTCACCATCCAAATGATTGTTCATAATGTTTCGCTTGGTTGTGTTTTAACATTCATCATGATTTGTTTGTTTTTATTTTTAGCCTGTGCTACGATTTTGTCTTGAGCTATGAAGTATTTCAAGGCTGATTTCTACTTATCCCACCACTGATATCTCATTAATAAAGCTTTAATGGCTGCAACCATTTGAGTGTCCATAATGGGATTTCTTTATTTGGCTCCTTACAGGTCCTTATGGTTGAGGTGGTATCAGGTGATCCTTGCCATGCCTCCTGCCATGACGGACCTCCTGGACATATGGGCAGCCCACTCGCCCCTGGCCGGACACGCTCCGGACCAGATCACTGTGGACTTTCTGCTCCCCACCGGCATCTACATCCAGTTGGACGTTCCACGCGAGGCCACGATCCAACACATCAAACTGGTAAGCCTTGTTTTTTAGGGAAATCTAATATAGTCAGCTTTGAACATACTTTTCATAGTGTCTTGGAATTTCTTGTTGGTTTGTCCCTAAATGCCCTTTATGCTTGTTGTGACACACACACACACACACACACACACACACACACACGTACGCACGCACGCTGGTCAATCATACATTCTTTTGACTCAAGTAACTGATGCAGTCGGCTGCAGGTACTGTTTTTGAATATCTGTTGCTGTCGGGTCAAAAGCCACATACGCTTGAGGGACAGAAGAAAATAACCCCGTCCTTTTAGAAAAGTGTTACAGAGCATTTGTTGACCTCAAGCCCCTCAAGGCTGTAATGATATTGTTTTCATGAGTGGTGAGTGGAGGAGCATTTTGGGGAAAGTTTTTCACGACTGAAACTAATGAGCAATTGCTTGATTGACAGAAAACAAACTAATCAGCAACAACTTTCAAATTCTTTTTTTTAATCCTTTTAAATCTCAATTTATTTATATCCAAATGAAAGAAAAAAATTTCTTTCCTCAATTTTCAGTGACACCTTAAACAGTGTATTTTTGTTGTTCACTATTTAGACTAGTGTTGGGATGTACGTCTTACTGTAATGCCACTACTCTTAGACCCCTTTTAGGAGTGAAAATTCTAAACTTTTGTCATGTTTTGAGTGTCCGTTTACACAACAATGGTGATGAGAGCCACTGAAATTGCAACGTTTTGAAAAATTTTGATTTAAATGCTTTGTCTTAGTCTGCGCATGCAGTAAATAGTTCTTTGGCACATTAAAGTAGATGGACAATAACAACAATGGTGGCCTCCAAAGTGCCATGACTACCAGTCTATATTCTCCTGGGAATTAGTAGCTTTATAGTTGAGAATCACCTGGATCAACAATCCAGCTCTGTTCATACGAATGTCTGAGTACTTGCTATTATTGATGTTTGTGTGCATTGTTTTATGAGTGTCGTGTACTGTTGAAACATTGTCGTGTAACCAGGTAATAGTAATAATATATCAGAAGCAGCTGATTACTGCCATAGAGTATTTATAGCAGTTGAACTCATTAATGCTTCACCAGACCCTTTATTTTTATCAACATTAAAACTTAGCCAACCATTAGCTTTGTCAATAGCCAAAGCTTTTTTTCTTAACAGTTACTATTTATTTAGATTATTTATTACCGAAGGAAGAGAAACAGATTTTTCTTAAATCAATTCCGTTCTCTTGACATGAACTTGAAAGCTGTCCCACTGCAATATAAGTAGTTGTTTTTTTTCGGTTGCTTCTCATCTTCTTAAATGAATTTATACACTGATGGCTCAAAAAAATGTCCCTGAAACAATACAATAATAATGTTTGAGTATATTAAGAAAAAGTAAAAAGTTTATTTGAAAAGAAATTCTTACATTACATGTATTTTTGTCTATCCAAATTAAAGTAGTCAAGAAAATAATGGTGTTTTAAAGATTGAATGAGTAACTATTCAGTTAATAATGCTGCAAGGCAATTTGAAAAACTGAGGTTAAGTTTCATTTATAAGTCTGTGACATTCGAAGTAATGTGAAATAAAATAATCCTTGGAATAAATGATTCTGGGAAAAGATGTCAGCTGCATTTTGGGTCTACCTTGACATTTGGAGCAGGAGATGTTGGGCCTGTGTCATTCATTCATAACGGAGTTAGATTTTCCAACATAATTCATAACCATGCATTTCTTGGTGTTCAGTTATCTTTTACTCAGTCACATCAAACATGTCCGGCATGGACAGATACACTCCATTATGGCTTTCCAGACACGGTTCAAGCCTGAGGACGTTCATCCAAATAGAAAACAACAAGTCGGCCTGTTTATGAGAACATAATGTCTGCCATTTTCAGAAAGAAGGAAATACACACTGGTGGCTATTATCCGGTCTGTAACATTACCAGAGAGACCGACAGATTTCACTGTGACATTCACAGATATTTGCTTACAGCGGCTTTTAGTTATGTGTTGTTTATACATCTGCTTCTGTGCTCTTCTTGGAAATTGAGAAAAAGATATATGAGGCTTCTTTGACCTTTTAGAAATCTTCCAGGGTAGTTTACATATACAGACCCTTTATCAGTGATCAGACAGCCTTCTCAATGATTGTGTCTCCTTCAGTCATCAGCCTGTGCTCATGATGTTCACATCTGATTTCCTTGAAACGGGACTGTTTTTAGATGCTTTGAGGAACATATCTTCAAAATAAATCAACCAAAAAAATGCTTGTTTTTCTTCTTTTCACTTGCCTGTGAACAGGTCTTCTGATAAAAGGATGTGACAAATGACTATAACATGACTGAAATTCATTAAATAATCTGTTGAACATTGTGCAACCCAGTAATTAAATCTCCTTAGCATTCTTTGTGGGCCTTCGGGAGAAATGTAACATCACAAGGCTTTTTCGGGTACAGAAAATCCAAGCTTGGAGGGCTAACATGTCTCATCCCAGGAGTACACAGTGCAGCTCTGTGCATTCACGCACAAACACACAACTTGACACTTGATCCTGTGATCATGCTGTCGGGGACACAGGGACATGAATCATGCCCTGCCATATGCGGGACCCAGTATTCACATCCTCATTGCCTCACACAGGAGCTGTGTCATGTTGCCATGAGTCATATGTTTTGAACAGAAAAACATACATTTTAATAATATATTACAAGAACACACTGAAGCCATATTTTTTGTTTTACCACTTCCATTGTACTATTTGCAAAAATGTTTCGTGTGGAACACTCCAAAATACGTTGGGGCCCTTACAAAATAGCAGCATTGAGGAGTTGTTATGTACTCTCAATGATGCATTTGTTGTACTGTTGTGAAATATGACGTTTGCAAATGAACTACTTCCAAACGATCACATTCTGTAAAGTAATGTCACTTGAAGCAACCTGAGTGACAATGTAGTTTGAGTGGGAGGGAAATGCTGCTGGAGTGACTCGTCTTGTGACATCATTTAGTGATGGAATAATTTATTTCCACATTTTGTTTTATGACTAACTGGGTCACTATGTCTGCAGGATGCGATTATCCTTCCTCCTGCATCTACATAAGTCATCTTCATGTTTTTTAGCCAGATGCCTCTGAAGTAAGTCGTCTTTTGAGACCATCCAGTGGTAGGAATGGTATTGCAGTACGTATGTTGTTTTATTGCTAATTTAGCTTGTATCTCCACGGCACAATACGTCAGCATTATATATATATTATTATTATAAGTTATATATTGGCCCTTATCTTGGATCCACATTTTCTCAGTGCCAGAAAAAGAGCTGCATCTGGATTGACTTTTCCTGTGACACCATTTAGTGGTAGAAGATGGTATTGCAGCATTCTGCATCACTGCTCACTGGGTCACAATCTCTAAAAGGTTCTCAGCACTTAAAAAAAATTATGTTTTTATGCTTTTTTGTGATTAAATAAGATTCTGCATCGTTTTATCAGAGAAAACATCCATTCTTCTGTAAACATTTCCACGCAGCTTAAGTCAAACATGCAGTTTTTTTCCTCTACATTTGTACATGTTCCAAATAAGTTTTATTCAAGTTTGTCTAATTGAGGCAATAAAAAACCCTCCCTGTGGTGGTTTTTGTGATGTAGAAGCACATTGGTGAATGTCATTTCTTCCCTTTCCTCCATCCCAGCTCTTATGGAAGCAGGCTCAGACCTTCCCTCTGTTTCCCGCCCTGGGCGAGATGGAGAGCCACATGTTCGAGTGTGTCAACCAGGCAGCCGTGCACGAGGAGCTGGAGGACGAAACCCGCCGCCTGTGTGATGTCCGTCCTTTCCTGCCCGTGCTCAAGCTGGTCACCCGCAACTGTGGCAGAGCGGAGCGACTACTGGACTCCAAAATCGGCGTGCTCATCGGCAAGGGTAAGATAGACCACTCAGAGGATACACCTTCCATTTAAGCCACACGACCATCAGTCGAGGTTCCATATGCATCAGTCCCTGCTCAATGGATTGATTCACTGTCCCTATTTGACATTCCCAATGTGGGAAAGCACTTAAGAGCTTGTAAGTTGCACAGTAAATCTTTCTCATACACACAGCAAGCCTTGAGCACCTCCTGAAGTGTGTCCCGACCATTAGAGCTGAGCTGGCATGCAGCCGGATCATATCAGTAGCCCAGGTGACTGATAGAGAAGCGTGATGATTGCCTGGATGTGTCCTCCATCACCTGTCACTCATTATCTCTGCTGAAGATTAGAGGGAAGGAGGGGATCAATAAATGCTATGTAAGAGCACAGTCCTCTGAAGTGATTATTCTGAGAAGAAAACCAGATCCTCTGAATGTTTATTTATGTATAAGAGGTGAAGAGACGTTCCTATCCGACACAGAGAGGTTTGTAGGTTGAGTCCTCTAAGTCCTCACATACCCCAGTTATATCTCAGCCATTATTTAGGCAAGTGATGAGCAGTAGAGTAGTTTTAGTTATTTCTATAGCTGATTATTTAGATTGTTTTCAGGGTTGGCTTGATAAAAGTAACATTAATGCTTCTTTTGTGGGCTCTCACAGCTCAAGAGATTCAGTAAATAAGGTTTCTTATTAAGTTTCTGATGCAGAATGAAATGGAGGGTAAAAAGAGTTAATTTAACATGTTTAGATCCATTTAAAAGTTTATTTCTAAAAATGCTTGGGTTGATCTGAATTAAATACAATAATCTTTTAAAAATATATATTTTTCTCACTGATAGAGCTGTCAGACATTCCATTAGATGTATCTACTCTGATTTTGGAGGCACTTGACATGACTGCTACCAAGTTTCTCCATTAAGTCTTCTATACTGCTTTAGCTCTCAGCTTACCATGGGCAAAGGCAAAATACACCCTGGACAGATCACCAGTCCTTCCAAGAAAGAGTCACACATTCTCAGAAATATATAGTGGCCAATTAGCCTCAGATATATGTTCTCCATCTATGGGAGGTATTTAATGTATATATACTATATACTATATATACTATATATACTATAATATATACAGAAGATACAAACTGAACATAAATGCCCTAATCCTGGCCTAGAAACAGGTTTTTTTCTCGTTAGATGCAACAGTGCAAACCACTACACAAACAAGTAGCCCTTTCTTACATGACTTGCTAGAAATTTGCATATATTTGTCATCAAACGTACTTAAACAAAGGTCACCTGAAATATGCTAGTGGTGTACTACACAGGGTAGCCTCTTATTGTTTGTTAGAACTGATTAGAAAACATGTAGGTAAATCTATGATTTACTTAAACATTTGCATAGTTTGTTAGAATTCCTTGTTGGTTTGTCCTTAAATGCCCTTTTATGCTGGTTGTTGTAAACACACTCACACATACACACACACATACACACACACACACACACACACTTTACCTCATGCAGTGCACACTAGCAAACTATTACACACTCAGTTTTCCCCTCCAGAAGCGACTTCACAATAGTTACACAGCTAACGTGGTCCAGAGTCCCTCGTCTGAATGTTAACGGAATGTCAACACATTGCGTTCATTACCAGAGGATTGTACCACAGCACTGGCTGAAAAACAAAATAGTGCGACAAAGGTTCAACCGGGAGCAGAGAGTTAATTGTGATCAGCCAGACAGCAGATCATAGCTCCGGTATTTGGTGTCCATGTGAATATAAGGAGAGTCTGCTCAAGTCACTCAACAGACTTATTATTTGTCATGCTGGTTACACATTCATTACTGCTGTTGATGGGCATCGATCAGGTGGTTGAGCATTTTCCAGTAATGTTTTTTTTTCAGGTGAATAGAAAGTCTAATTACATTGAGAAACATGCTTGTTTTTAAGGATTCATTTTGTCAAAACAGAAAATTACAATCTTATTTGTGTAATTGAACTCGTGACACATTTTCCTCTCATTACAGTTGCAGTTTCAATCTTTTTAACTTATGTTCCTCAGGTCTCCATGAACTCGATGCCATTAATGACCAGGAGGTGAAGGACTTTCGCATTAAGATGTTCCGCCTCAGTGAGGAGAGGATGCAGCGAGTTCAGATGATGACGTGCACGGAGTGGCTACAGGCCTGCTTCTCTCCGCAGCTCGAGCTCGCCATCACGGACGGAGTCAATGACCGGACGGCTGACCTCAAAGTCATCATTCACTTCGACCAGTCTCAGGTCAGTGCTGGAAATCCTGACAAGTTTTAGGGATATAGTCTGCAGAGAGCGAGTGTGTGAGCAGCAGAGGAAGAGTCAATCTGAATTGGCATCACAGCGGATCCTTTCCTCTCCCAAAAATCCTTCTTTTTTAAAGATTGGCAAAACCTCCACAAATAAAAGGAAGGAGTGAGCACATCTTGCTTTTAAAGGGTTTGAATTTTTTTTCCACATTACATGAAAAAACACATCTTTGATTTACGACGGAGCAGAGAGCAGCTTCTTTACACTAAATGCCATTGTTTGCATGCAGATTATCTGCTAATAAAATAGCAGGAAATAGTGGAAACATGAATGATCTTTTGGATAGGAGCTTCAGACTGTGTGATTTGGATCATTAATATAGAGATCTATAGAGTAAAATGCAAATGTAACCCGTTTTACACACACACACACACACACACACTTTTAGATTGTGAGTGTCAAACTTCAGTACTCAGAAACAAAGCAGAACAATAACAAGCAATTTCCACAAAGGAAAGACACTGAGGTGCAAAGAACATCACAGATGTGAAAAGTAAAGCATTCGCTGATTTTAAATTTGATTGCTGCACTTTTAGGCTGCAAAAGTAATTCTAATTCAAATCCAGCTGAAAGGCCAACAACTTGTCGGAGACATGAATGAGTATAAAAAGTGTGTCTTAGAGAAGACAGATTCTCTCAGATCTCAGCGAGGTCATAGGTTCCCCAAGCTCCTAAAAACATAATTAAAACGATGTGAAGGCAGCTGTAAGAATGTTAATAACTGATGAATACACAGAACTTCAACAAAGAAAAGATCCATGACTTTGAATGGAGCCAAGGAGATTATATGAGTGTGTTTAAATTTCAAACACACTGACTCATTAAACTTCTTTCATTAAATCTACTTGGTTCTTAAGTTATATGAAGTGTTAACTGATGGGCACTTGGATTAAATGATGACGTTGCTTCACGGCAGCCGTTTTGCAGTTAATCTAAATGATGACTTATATTTCTGTTCTCGTCTGCATTTAGCTTGGTAGTGTTTCAGCAAGGGAGATGGAAAAAAGTCTCGGCCAAATCTATGTCGTGTTTCATGAATGCATTCTTTGCATTCATGAGTAACTCCAAACACCAAGGTGCCACAGAAGACAAAACCACCTTGTGTTGTGCAGCAAAGTGAACCGTGTGACTCCTCCGACGCAGGCACATGCTGCTGCAACTCGGCCGCTTCACACAAGTCACGTGACTGAGCCCACCTAGCAAAAAGACGCATGACACGAACACTAAGTGGGTCAAAACCATCAGTGAAATTATGCCACTTTCCCAGACACACACACATATTAGCTGGCAGCTCAGGGGACCAAACTGCTGATTAAAATGAACCTCTCTCTCTGCCTCTCCTGCTCTGAACTCACTTAACTGCCTGCTTCCATCTGTCTGTGTCTCTCTGCGTCTTTGCTTCAGTTCATAATATTATCTAATAATAAAACAGATGGTCAGGTCCCTCCAGACTCTTGTATATCAGCTCTGATCAACATCACACACACACGTCCGTGTCCACAGAGACGGACCATCTGTGCCACTGTGCTCAGGTGGACATTGGCAGAAAGTCATATTTGGGAGGTCAGACACAATAAGTCACATTATAGCCAGGAAGTGTGCCGGCCTACTTTATTGTTCAAAAAGTGAACACGGCAGAGCTTCAAGCTTGATCCTTCCTTTCAGTGATCTCATCGGAGGATGTCATTAGCATCCTGAACCGTCTCGTCAAGAAGAGGTTTGTGTGAAACACCGTCACATGTAGCCATGGTAGTTTTTTTTGTAGTTAGTGATTAATGGATGACTTTTCTTTTTTTTTTTTTTTTTTTTTTTTTTTTTTTTTTTATGGAACCCAACAGGAAATTAAAATTCCATCTCAGGTATCAGGTCAGCGCCATGCTTTAAATAGCATGAAGCAGCGAGGCTCACAGTGGCGAGGAGAGCGTATCGGACTGGCTCTAATCAGACCCGAATGGATTTACATGCCCTTTAATGTGCAGCCTGTTCGTTCAGCCATGAAAGCACACACGAACCCACATTCCATTCAAACCATGAAATGTTGTGTCATCTTCAAAACTGTTATTATTAACAATGACAAATTTGTCCAAAAAGATTATTGTTTTAGTAGATGAACTGAATATTCAAGTGGAAAGTGTGTATTGTCAAGGCTGCAGATCACAGAAGCTGTAATAAGTATTTCAATCAATTCAATATGTTCTTTCAGTAAGAACAGCAAGATTTAACTTTATATATTCAGTGTCGGCCTCCCTCAAACATCCAGCAGCTGCTCGCTTTTCAGGAAATCTAACCTTTTTCTCTAAAAAACAGTGTATCCCGTCATCAATGGCTAAGTATCATTGTGAATCAGACAAACTCCACTCTCAATATTTCCAAACTGGGCAAATAAAGAGCTAGTAGCTGAATAAGAAAACTAAAAGATACATTTAAGTTACATTTATGTAAATTGGCTTCCAATGCTTACAAGTTACTGGCACCCCAGATTAGAGGGAAAGAACTTCAAATATCTTTGGAAATGAAGCAGTTCTGTATAGTTTGATATTCTCCAGGTTTCTGCAACTGTACAGATTTAATTTATTCAATGATGACATTAGACAAGTCACCCTGCCCCTTCACCTCACCCTGGAACAGAGTATTCCTCCATCTTATGGTCTGAAGTTAAAGCTAAACTCATCCGACTAGTCTATGGGAAAATGTAAACATACAGTCCAACATGTACATCAGCATTCATTTTAAAGTCACCAAATAAACAAGAAAGCTCTGAAGCCAGGACTCAAACTGAGAAGCATGCTAACTACTGCACCAACTCGCAAGTCACTAATGTGTGCACTCTCATGTTTCATTCCTCTGCTTTTTTTTTTGGTTTTTGGGTTTCAATTCAACAAAAGTACACTCAATATGATCTTTAAATCAGATATTATGGAACTTTGGCAAAATTACTGTGACGATTCTGTCGCAAATCAAACAAACCTCACAACCAGTTTCTCTCTGTTTTCCTCTCTGGTTTTGCAGGACTCGGCCAGCCTCAAGGTACCATCTTCTTACACCCCCGCCGAGCTCATGGAGCAGGCATTAAGGAAGTGGGTGACCACCCATGGGCCTGAGGAAGAGGCCTGGGGGGGTCAGTATGTACTGAGGGTCAGCCATTGCCTGGAGTTTCTTTGTGGCGACCACCCCCTCATTCAGTACAAGGTCAGTGTATGTGCATGCGACCTGGTCGGGGGTTAATCGGTGACTTGACTCTGATTTCTCACCTATTTTTCAATGTCATGTCCACAAACAGATATAGAAAATGTGCCTTTTTTTTTCCAACTACAGCAAATGTATTCTATTGTTGAGTGATTGTTAAGAAAAGGTGGCAAACATTTTTTGGTGTGAGAATATCATATAGTTTTCAACTGAAGGTCTGTAACTGCTACCAAGAGAAAATATTGGCACATTTAACAATGAAGAGTTTTGGTATAGATTGGCATGAACAGGTTTCGACCATGCCACTGTTTAATCAGCAATTATATTTTAGTGAAGACGCAAGCTGGGGATTTTTCTCTTCACTATATGCTTGTTTATTCAAAACCTGTTTCAACATGCGAAATCTGTTCTGTTCAAACAGCCTAAGTCATTTCAAAACATGCTCGTTTCTCATCAGAACGTGTTGCCACTCGAAAACAAATCCAGGTTTTGACTTTGTCACTCAACAGAAATTAAGTATTTAATCTCGGAATGATTTTAAGTCTGATCTGGAGATTGTCCACTTTGTTCTCTATGAGACAAGTATAGGTAAGACTACAATTAAATGTCAAAGTAGATTCTCCCAATCATGGACTGATTTACCATTAACTATCACAAATACAGTTTTGACTAATAATCTATGAATTCTTGTTCTATCTGATTAAAGTTAATCAAACTATCCCAGTATAAAGTGATTACTGTAGAGGCAGGCGCAGCTGCTAATCCTCAGCTTTTCACTAAATCTATCCAATTTTTCATCTCCTCATGCCGAAGAAATTTAAAAGATCGAATGGCATTGATCTTTAACTCTCCAACAAGCTTCATGTTTCAGACAATAACAACTCAATCTACGGAACAACACGACACAGACTTGAGCTGAGATATCATGCAAGCTCCCATGGAAGCTAGGACATTAACGTCAAAGCCATGCTGTCAGGGTGAATTTGTAAAAACATGCATAATACAACAGCAAGTTTTCTTGACATTTTGCATTATTTTGCACCAGAAGGTAATATTAAAATTGGCTTTATATTAAAAATCAAATGATTTTTAGGAGTAATTTAATTTTTTTCAAACTATAGATGTGTTTTCATGTGTACTCTGCACCACATCAAGGAATAACTCTGCAGTTAAATTTAAATGTTTATTATGGCACTATTTGACCGGTCTGGCCCACTCTCGATTAAATTGGGCTGGTTGTGGACGCTGAACTTAAAATGTGTTTGACACCTCTTATTTATTAAACTGTGATTCTTCAAACGTGTTATGTTTAAACCTTAATTGTCTATAAGCAGTTAGTTAAAGTATGATTTTCTTTTTTTTTTTCTGTTTTTTTTTTTACATTTTTACAAGCAAAAAAAAAATGAAATCATTAAAACTTGTATAAAAGTGCTTTTCAATTATGACTATGCATACATATCTAACCTGCTGCTGACATATCTTGTTCACAGTACATCCGCACGTGCCTGCAAGCAAAGGAACCTCCTCACCTCACTCTGGTCCACACCAATACCGTAAAAACCATGTTTGACAGGGAAATGTCGGCCATCGGGGCCGTGGTGAGCCGCAAGTCCTCCAACCCACCTCTACCACTACCTCCGAAGAGACGGGTTCCCACGGTGAGTCCAGAAACTTCAGTGGAACAATCTCACTTCTCTTTTTTTTTTCCGAAACCTGCAGCTATTGACTTTATTTCAATATGTGATTTACTAAACCGATGCTCGTGAAGTGTACACAAGATAAGTTATCCAACATCCGCCTCAGTACTCTTCTTGTTGCACCCAAAAAAAAAAAAGCCTAAAGCTCTGTAATTTAATTGATTCACCTGCACCGGGTGAGGCAGTTGGGAGGGTTTACTGAGTAAACACTTAACAGGCAGCTGCCACCTGTCTTTTATAGGGCAGCTCTCAGTGTGTCGGATCAGGCCTGCAGTGTCCCCGCCAGCATTTGC
>OMNM01040069.1:0-10264 GCA_900302745.1 Parablennius parvicornis
CCCCCCCCCGGGAGCCATTTGTTTTTGTTTTGTTCAGCCTCCTCTGAGGCGTCAGACAGCAGTGACACATTACCCCCGTACGCAGACCCGCCTGTCATCTCGCTGTGGCACAGCTGTTATGGAAACAACAGAGCAAAGCACCCACTGTATTTATGCATATGTGTGTTTTATATAGCTCTCCTGGTGTCTTATGCATGTCCCATTGTTTATGCATTGCTGTTATGTGGGTTCCAACCGCTGCGTTTCCTGATATCATGGAGCCAAGTGCTGACTACCACACTGGCTTTACAGGCCCCCCCAGTAGCCAGTTTAAGGAGCCTATTAAGCCCAATGGGATTAGAGATTTGCCTATGTAATCATTATGTTTGTGTGCCAGCATGCTAGGGAGCTGAAGCTGAAACTCTTACCAGGAGCCACACTGGCTGCAGCTTGTGAACTGTACCTGATAAAACATGAATTATTATCATACACACACACACACACACACACACACACACAAATACACCTGACGCTGCTCCTCTTCTGTTTGGGATCAGTGTATTAGCATGTAGCTTCACTTTACCAAGTAAAAAAGGCACATGTTGGATGGCACACGCTAAAAATAGGCCCAGCTTTGCGAGTGATAAGTAGTCTGAATTATTGGATAAGCCATCAGATCAATAGTTCCTTTTTTTCCCGAGCACAGTGAACTTTGAGTCACCCTCTCCTCATAGAGGTTTGCCGCCTTTTCTTTTTACCAGATTTCAGACTGGTACAGTTTGCTTTTTATTGAATGGGAGGAGAAGGAACAGGTAACAGATGCAGGGAAATATACCAGGGACACAACGTTTAGCCAGGAATCAAACCTCTCTGCTGACACGTGTTGAGCGATTTACCCACTCAGTGATTAAGGTGCTTTATGGGTACATTTTTCATATGTTGTTGAAACAAATAACGCAGATTGTGAGGTGATGTAAACATGTTAGAGAACAAGATAAAACTGATGGGTCTGTGCGATACAGTATGATGTTGGCTCTGTACACAGATTTTGAATGTTTGGGCACCAAAAGTTTTTTTAAGAATGGAAATGTTCCGTAAATTTTGCCGCAAATCTTTCATCGGGGGATTAAAGAAGCTACACGGTGTCCACAGGTCTGTCTCCTCATGTCACCTCACTTTACTGTTGTTGTAGTGCTCCGTTCAGGGGCCAACACAGTCTAATTTAATCTCCAGGGGGCCAGGAACATGACAGCATAATAATCTATGAATAACCACAACATCATGTTTTCTATTGGTAGTTATAAGTACTACAAAGTGTTATTCATATTTAAGGCCTCATTTACACAACATTTCAAGTAAAAATGCACTCTTGTTGTTTTCATTTCAGAAAAGTTTCACATTTACACAGCACTTTTTTGAAAACAATGTTTCTTTACTCAGAAACAGCAGAAACTATGTAGTTTTTATGTTGGGCCACTAGTGGGTGCTGTTGTGTGTTTTTGTAATGAAACCAGATGTGCACAGAGATAAATAGTTTTGATCATTAACAATGGCAAGTACACATGGATGGATTTTTGTTCCGGTGACAGTCAGCTATAAAGCTACCAAGTATAATATGTAATACGAGAATATGAACTGAGAGTCATGACACCCTGGAGGCAAACACTGTTGTTACTGTCCATTTACTCACACGTGCAGAATAAATATTTTCTACGAGCGTGGTGCACAGCAGCAACGTTTCCACTGTCTCACAGAGATGGAGCCTGAGCATTTTCTGTTTTCAGAAAGTTGTGTTTTCAGTGACTCTAAGTACTGTTGTCATATAAACCGAAAAGTTAAACATTGCTACAGAAAATAAGTAGCATTTTGTTTTAAGCTTTTAGGTGCAAAATACATTATATTTTTCTTCTATTTTATAAGTGTAACCTATAATACAAAAAGATGTGATATCTTCTGTGCCTGTATGTTGATGCTACATTGCCAGCAATAAGACCATTTTCATGTCGGCTTCTTTCACTAAATCATTGTGAACCCCCAGAACCCAGAAATGGCATCCACATTTTTTTTTTTTTTTTTTTAAAGGCTTCTTCTCTTGCATTTGCTCCACTTTGCAGGGTCTTTCTGCTTCGGAATGGACTGTAGGGGACTGATTGTGGCCCACAGGCCTTATGTTTGACACTCTAGGCTAAAAAAGTTAAATTTTTTGAGTATAATTTATTTGCAAAATGTTTTTTAATAATTTTATGACCTGCAAAGTCTAAGTTGAGCTGACTATAGCTTAAAAAGTAGTGCCACTATACAATAGTCAGTTATTTTTAGAATCAAAACTTGAGAATTATCAGCTTGTATATTTCTAATTATTAGATACAGATCAATGAGTTTCGGTGTAGGTTTTTCAAAATAGGAATTCAGTGAAACTGGAAACTGCGGTTCAGTTCAGGACAGTTTGGTGTACAGACAGAAAACCCTGAATAGAGCCCCGTTCCCACTGGTGTGGATTTAAACGTGGAACCTACTGTATGATCCCCTCACACAAAGGGCTTAGGAGTCCAGTGTGATTATTTGCAAGTATCAGGAATGCAATAAGCAGATTTGGCTACTTGGGAGTGTTTCAGTCTGTGGCATAATCACTTCCCTCTTAGAGGACGTGTTCCTGATACGAGCTGAGATCTTTTGTTTCTGCATTTTCTCCCCGTGTGACATGTGCCTGGCTTGTAATTCGTGATGTGTAGATAACGTTAAAAAAATTTCTATTTTTAGAAATGTGACTGATTCCTGTTATCAAATATTCATGTTTCCAGTTACTGCTAAAGTCTTCTTTTTTCTTCTTCTTCCTTTTTGCGTCATCAAACCAACTTTGTGTTGTTCTAACATTCTGGTGAATCTACAGGTCAACATGAGACATGACTGTCTGCGTTAAGCACAAGTGCAGACAAATGTAGGACTCGTTCAGACTTTTGAACAACTGTGACGTTCCCTTCAGTTAAAGGTCCTGCCATTCTGCTCCTGAGTGATTTTCCACACATTCGAGGAATTCTGTGTTCAACTCTTTCTATCAGGGATTTACAAGGACTGCTGTTATTTCCCTCTTGAGCTTTCTCCTTCCACTGGTGAATTCCTCAGTCCAGAGCATGCTAACATAAGTACGTACTGTGACTTTGTTTGACTGACCAGGCCTGTGGAGTTTGGGTGAAGGAGATAAGCTGAGTCTGCTGGACATCAACATGTACGGTGATGACTACATAACAGGGCCTTGCTTAGTTTTCATGGTTGCTTGAGAGAAAATGGTTACGGTTGGAGGATGTGTTGAGCTCCATACGTCCGGTGAAAGGTCAGACTGCTGCCGACCGCTTAGTTAGTGGGCCTCCTTTCACACGGAAGCCACTAATTAAAGTCCTGATGGCCCGAGAGGCTGACTAATCCCGAACCTCCCCAGAAATAAAGCCAGAAAAACCGCAGTGATCACCTGGAATATACAGCCACCTCAGGGTTGCTCCCTTTGTTCTGTCTGCCTCTGTCATGCTCTCGCTCTGCTCTGATAAAGGTTAGTGAGGTTTGGCTTTATCAATACATCCACATGCACTTTGCGGTCGCTCTCCTCTTTGCTGTGGACTAAGGTCAAAAAGGTAATAACTCAACGCTAATTGGCTCTTTAGTAAGGAGTCAGCGGACTGTGATTTGTGCTTGGTGTCTTCAGGCTACATAATTAATGGTCACTTTGAGGAGGCAGCTTTTTCTGCATCGCCGCTCACTTCGCAGCCTCTCTCTCTGTTACCAAGCGCTGGAGTGAGGAAACAAGCTCTTATATCACGCTCATCTGCCAGCACAGAGCCGGAGAAGCTGCTGCATGAGACGCAGACAAGGCAGAGGGGAGGGTCAGCCCCGTGCCAGTTGTTATTACCGCCCCATTGTTGGCTGACCTTTTGGTCAAACACCCATCTAATTAAAGTGAAACAGAAAGCGAGAACTATTATGGGCACACTGGAGGATTATTTGCTGCTTTATAGCTGCTGTGTGCACAGTAAACCATTTGACTGTAGGAGGGTGTAAATCCTGATGTCACACCCAGTTTGTTGTATTTTATAGATATTAACATGAAAATAATTGTACATTTTATTTTCTGACATTTTCAAAAGACATACAAGTACGTCCAAATGGGAACACAAAGAATGTGCAAACCAATGGAGCTAGTGAGGAGGGAGAGATTATGTGGATAAAACCAGTCTTAACAGGTAGATTTTTCCATGTTAATCCAGAGTAGTCTGAGAAGTTGGTGTCTGGTTGAGCTGTATGAGTGTATTCCAGAGCAGAGACGATTCGGAAAATAAATCCTCTTTGTAGAACGAATCAAGACAAACGATGCGTGGGATGTGAATCCCTCCCATTAATGGCTATTTATCATAGACAAATGAATGCTTTTCTGTTTTACTTTTTCCCACAGAAGACAGTGGGTATAAAAATAAAAAAATAAAATAACAGCTGCCAGGGTCTACGTGTCTTAAAGCATGCGACTGCCCAGGCTCAGGTGTGTGAGCGTGGCTTCTGTGTATGGATGTGTGTGCTTGGTTTCAGCGTGTGTTTGCCATATGGATGGAACCTCTGGGCAGAACCATCGCTGGTAAATAGAGTTTGAGTTAAGAAAAGTGGAAAACATGGCAAATGACATGTATTTAAACAGAAGCGTGTGCACGTGTGACAGGGAGGAGTTCCTGGAGGAGAGCGATGTGGAGGCGTGTCCACAGCAGGATGACATCCCACCTGTGATTTTCTCTGTGAGCTGCAGCTATAGTGCAGGAACTGAGGCGTTGGTCTCAATCATTGATCGGGGTTTGTGGAACGTATACGTAGCTCAATCTGTGGTACTGAATTATCAGGCACTGTGTAGAGATAAATGATTGTCCCCACCGGGCCAGTGCCCCTGTTAAAACATCACAAATCATCCACCTTGTGTAAACAAATCAGTTCAAACTCCTTGGTTAGCATTACACATTATTAATCTGTGTCACATATTTTGGTGCAGTTTATTAATTCTGTTCAAAGCACTTTCCTTAACAAAGCATCTTTTATTGCAGATACAGACACAGATGAATGTATTTAATGGCAAAACAACACACCAAACGGATAAATCTAATAGATTAACCCGTTATCACTCAAAGTAATTCTAGGATGACTGCATTGGTCACTTCCATAAGTGACTTAGTTTTTATTCGTTTCTCAAAATCACTTAACATTTTTTTGGTTATTGTCTTGAAACTTTGCTCTTTAATAGTGTTTAACTGTCTCATTCATGAAGGGAAAGCATTTTAAATATTACTTCGTGTTCATTGAATAATCACAGTCACCACAGACTTCCAAAGAAATCATACCAGATATATTTATAGATTTATTTGTCTTTTTAAAATCTGACGTCTTTCTGATAAATCCCACAGATTTCATACCTTGGTCATGATTTAATTTTGAAGGATGCGTCCACCAGCGTTAAACACCACTTTAATGTTTTTGGTAAAGTACAGATTGAAGAGTGTTTCTGCAGCCCTTCTTAGAGACGATGTGAGAGGCTTTCAAAAACATGGAGAGGAAAATTGTTCAATTAGATAGGTATCAACTTGCATCCTGATGAATGGACCATGTGAAGGCTTTAAGCAGAACATTGTCCAGACTATCATGAATTTTCCCCCATAAGATCTGCAGTTATAGAGTCAGATACCATCCTTGGGATCTTCAGCAGGAAGTGGCGATGGATCAGTCACAAGCTCAGGAAACTCCAGGACTGTCTGACAAGACTGGTGTGATCTTGGAACCTGCAGGGCAAGAGAAAACATGGCCGCCCTAAACTGAACTGGAAGCCATCAGCAGAACAAGAACCGAGTTAAACTGGGTCAGACTGGCATGAGATCGCACGGTCAGCTCAAGAATGTTCGGGGTGGTGTATTGTCGTCAATTCTCTGTGCTTCTCTTGCGATGGCTTTAAGTGAGTAAATACAGAAACATCACAGTTTGGACCCATCGAAGCTGCAGAGCCTTATTGTCACTTGACTCACCTGTCAGTAACGGTGTAATACATCCCAGCTATGTGTCACTGTCATGAGATGATCAATAGTACTTGTTGTACCTGTCACGGGTGGTGTGTTTATCCACTCAGCAGTGACACAGAGATTCTCGGGGCAGTGCCGGTGCCGTTTAACTCTCTGTGGAAGAGGAAAGGTGAGGCCAGAGAGGCTCCGTCACACCTCAAATGTCAGTTTCTTGGAAGCACGGATCGATCAGCACAGACCTTAAGCTGCTCCTGATTGACTCTGCCCTGTGGGAGAGATTGCAGAGGCCTTGCACAGGAAATTAGTATTCACAAGGGATCCTGCATACGTCAGTGCTGGACTGGACACCGACTTGAAACACGGCGCTGCTTACAACTTCGTGTTAAAACTGGTTTTCAAGGCACTTTGGGTTCATGTGAATCACAAGTGCCTGCATGGAAACTACTTGACTGCTTTGTGTTGTTTACATGTGTGCAAGTTATTTCTGCTGTTCCTCCTTAAAAAGATGTTGTGATGGGAAAGCGGTCCAAGTTTTCAGTCGCAAAGTTTACATCTATGCAGCTAAATTTTTATCTCAGCCTCCCGCCTCAAATGCAAAAAACAATCTTATTCTTTTGAGATGCAACTTCCTTACTTCTAATCTATTTTCTGCGCCGGCCGAGAAACCGCAGCTTTCCTGAACACTCGGTCTATTGGAAAACTTTCTAGCCTCCAACTGTATATTTATCAGGCTCTTTCATGTCCTGATTTAGGACCGCTCCGGACACTTTTTAAACCCTTTTTTTTTTCTCAATTAACCATAAAAGCTAAACAAAAATAAATGTGCTGTTTTCTTAAGGAGGGAACAATGAGCAAAGGTTCTGAACATTACGCTCAGCTGGGCCTGACAGAGCGCGGCTTATCCGGCCTCGTCTGGGAAACTGTCACACATACACACACAAACACACATGCACAAAGCCATTGAAAGACAGGAATGGACCCCCGCCAGGCAAGTGTGGAATGGAGGTCAAACATCGAGGAGGGGGAACATGGTTTCTCTTCAAAGAGCCGGAATTACTCAGTCCAGATAATATGAGATTTACAGTAAATGTGAGTGAGATCATCGGTGTACCATTACAGATCAGAAGTGATTTGTAGTGCACGTGTCTTCACAGTTGGAGAATGCCAGGAATATTTTCGATGCTTCCAGAATGGAAGAAACGTCTCTTTTCACTTGCCGCCTTAAGCAGTCATCATCAAGGGTGACGGTAATTTGGGAACAAACAGAAAAAAAGCCTTGAAGTCGTCTGGGCCAGTGTAGAAAGGAAAAATCAAATCATGACATCTGGCTACTGCTCATACCAAGCTGCTATTGAGAGCCACTTGACCTCAAGATACAGCTAAATATTCTAATTATAACAATGCAGGGAAATGTTGACATTTCTGATGTGACATTTTGAGTGATTGAGCTTGTTTATTCTTGTTTATTTTCTGTTCGGAATCAGATGAGAAGATTCCGTTTAAAACGATCAAAAAGGTCCAGGAGCTGAGTACCGTTTGCACTATACTTTACTTCTGTACTTAACAAGATGTTTTTATGTGCAATGGTATGTTTAGGTATGTTGGAACAATGTTGACTTTTACTCCCTACATTTTAACCAAAGTGCATGTAAAACACACGTAAGAGGGCGATCGCTTTGTTTGTCGTAAAAACCAGATTGTTGACCGAGACATAAAAGTGTGACTCAAACTTTAATGGCTGGCTTGAAGAATAGAAATGTGTATTTAAAGGGATACGTAGCACTTTAAGACTTTGTTTAAAGTTCACATCACTGAAGTTTTGTCAAGACAAAGTCTTGAAATCATTCGCTGTAAGAAAATGATGACTCGTCTGCAAAATGATGCTGCAAGTGAAAGCGAGTTTCAAACATCAACAAACACCAATTATCTTGTAATTGTGATGAAAAAAAGTTGGGAAAGTTAGATATGTACCAGTTTGCCAAAGAGAATGCTAAACTTCTGAAAGACAGGATAGAAGTTATACTCAAACAATAAAACACTGAACATGCAAACATATCTTACTGAAAATTTTAAACACAAAAAATCATTTAGAATCTGTTTTTTAGTAACAACATGTTGCATATACAATCATCTCTTTATGGGATTTAATCATTTCCAACAGATAAAATATTTTTGGCAACAAACATTTTAATCCAGTTGGAATTCTTCTATATTCAGTTATATTTAGTGGCAATCCAAAAAACAAAACTTCCCCCTTTGATTGAGCAACTATGAATAAAGTTGAAGTCACAGATTTTTTTCTCTCCTACTGACAAATGTGCTTTTATAAGTGGAGAATACTTTAGATCAGGGATCTAAAACTCAAATCACATTTTTTTTATTATAATGTAGCTTCAGCAGCTCTACGACCTTCCCCATCGCCTCGTCTTTTATCTCCACCGTCTGTCGATGCTCATGACTGTGATTCATCGCGAGGACCATTAGGGCGTTCTCTTGATCTCCCTCTGCTCCATCCCTCTCTCTCTCTCTCTCTCTCTCTCTCTCTCTTTGTCCCTCCATGTCAGACTTCCTTTTCCTCATTTTTGCTTTGTTTTTCTCCAACATTCCTGTTTGTTATTGTTTTTGTCTCTTTTTTTTCTCATCATGTCTTATAGTGACCCTTTCTGTTTTGGTGACCCCTCATGCATCCAGACAAAGAGCTCCACAGACGGAGTTTATATACTGAGAGGAGCTCATCAGTCAGTGGATGGCCGGCTGGACGTCTCCTGCTCTCTGACTGCAGAGAGACATCCGTTAAACAAACCTGAGTGCACGTTCGCTTTGAAAGCAATTGAACACTTGGTGAAATGTCGGCTTTCTGGCTGTGCTGCATTGGTTAGGGTAATACAAAATATCCCAAAATGAAAGAAATGTGTGTGTGTAAAAGTGATGATAGCAGTTGACCAGATTATTGCATCTTGCTGTTACACAGCATAAAGATTTTTGTTTTGAACATTAATAGATCAGGCAGAAACTTGAAAAAGATAATTTGATGATGATAATAAGCAACAAGAGAAATGTATTCTTGTTCAAAAGGGAGTCGAATTTATTAACACGCCAAGTTGCATGCAACAGCATCAAGCTTTGCCTAAGAGCTACAAATTGTTACAAACTATTATTAATTGTGTGAGAAAAATTGTTCCTCTCAACATTCCCAGTTTTCCACAAAAAAAGCTCATTTATCTGCAAGGTCATCTGTGAAATTTCAGTCTATAACACTCATAACTTTAAGTCAAAGATATAATAGCAGGTGGTTATCGAGATATTTAACAGTTGAGTCCATGATTTGCAGATTTTAGTTTAGGGGAGCAAAGACCTATATTCAATTTTAGGTCGACACTTTCTGCAGTTGCGGTTGAAGTTGGGGGATAAAAATAGAGAAAAGAATAGAGGGGATGAACAGTTTTTGGGCAGGAATCAATCTCTGGTTTGGTTAGACGTAGGTACTAAAGAATAAAAAGTTTTCAGAAATTGTGAGAGAAGACCCTTTGTTTGGGAAAAACAAAACTGGAGGAGAAATATCCATTCTCCTAACATGTGACAGTCCTTCAACCATTTCTGCTCACCTCTGGCACGAAGCATTGCCTCCTGCTTTATTCGTTTACCGTCCCTGATCAGCGAAGGGAAGCTCGACAGCAACAGGGATAAGGACTTGAAGACATCCGAGTGTCGAGTGTCTGACCGTTAATCCCACAGCGTTCACATGTGGCAGCGGAGCTCATGTTTACCGTGTGTGTTAATGCAGCGGGATGGCGCTGCTCTCAGCGTCTACAGGCTCGTGTCCAGCTCATCTGTGAACATTTAGAAGGATTAGAGTTTTGAGATGTTTTCCGAGGCTTGACATGACGCATCAGTGATGTTTAATGTCCACACAGATAAAGTGTGAAACAATTACTGTTTGCAGTGATCGCCGGTTGCTGGGAAAATGGTGCCCGATGATTCTTTTCAAAGAAAATTGACAAATTTTACTTTTTACCTTTGTCTGTTTTAAGCTTTTGTTAAAAAAAAGACTATATTCAAACTATTCTGGCAAATTGTAGACGTTTTTCCATCTCACATCTTGGCGAGTGATTGTTGAAACCGTAGCCACGTGGTAAAAGTGGATATGAAAAAAATTAATCCTCCACTTGTTCCACTTGCAGCTTTTTTCCACTTCAGCTGAATATATTTTGCTTTTTTTTTTTTTTTTTTTTTTTTTTTGCTTTTTTTTA
>OMNM01040071.1:0-12788 GCA_900302745.1 Parablennius parvicornis
CGTGAGAGAAGAGGGAGAGAGAGAGAGAGAGAGAGAGAGAGAGAGAGAGAGAGAGAATGAGTGAAGTGATCCAGACAGACGAGGGAGGGTGGGAGAAGGTGAGATGTAGACAGAGGGAGAGAAAAAGTGAGTTGAAGAAAACACAGAGCTGTTCAGAAAGAAAGGGGACATGAGCTTTGGGCTGGCTCGTGAATTTACTGAATTTCTTGTTTTTTATTTGTTGGTTGTTTTGTTTTTTTATCCTTTGCTGCTTATGAGTATACCGAAGAGTAAATGATAACAGGGAACTTCTTAGATGGTTCATCTGAGGACGGAGCTCAATATCCTCTCTCTCTTTCTCTCTCTCTCTCTTTCTCTCTCTCTCTCTCTCAGGAATCTCGTCTAAGAGCAGAATATGGTGGATTTGACGAAAGTTCCCCTCATGCAATAAGAAGCAAATGTCATAGACCCAGATAAAAACAAGGCCGATCACCTCTAAGGTCCCTGTAGTCTGGAATGAAATAACTGGGTCCAGTAACTACATCACTCCTGTAAGGATCAAAGCTGCAGCTGTAAACACAAATCAAGTATGAATTAATTCAATATTGTTACCTTTACCTGAACTTTGTCACATAAATGTTGAGGCATTAAAAGTGTTCCATATGCTTCCACCACTGACAATAGAACTATAAGGAAACTGTTTCTGTTGTGCATGTTACTGAAAATTAATACTTCAATTTCAGGTTAAAAGCTTTGGAAATAAAAAGGATCTATTTACTAAGAAAAGGGCATTACTTTTAACAGTCTTCTTCACTTGTCTAAATAATGGAGCCATATTTGTGTTACAATGGTGCTGCAGCTGAGCCTAACTAAGTAAAGCCTGATTGAAGTTACATCAGTTATGCAGAGATAAATACACAATCTGGTTGTTAATAAACTTCTTGAAAGGAACGGGTCCACAGGCTAATGACAATCAGAAGAAGCAACAACAAAACAGCTGCAATCAACATGTAGACGGCACTTATAAGACTATAGCTGTTACGAGACTTACAGTCAGACACATTTGATAATGTTGATATGAGAATTGAGTCATTTCATTGTTGTGGTCCCCTTCAACTTGATTAATTTAAAGTAGCTTCTATAAATTCTAAAACAGTGGAGCCATGATTAGAAAAGAGCAACATTAGTGCTCCGGTTCTGCAGCTTGATTAATTGCAGTAACATTATTTATTTTAAATCAATAATGTTGTTACCAACACATTATTCTAACAAGTAGATTTGTTTTATGTTATCGTAGTTCAGGTCAGACCAAAGTTTTTGAAGAGAAGTGACAGTGAATACTTAGAAGTCAATCAGCAGGTTTTGTACTTTAAAATTTAATCTTCTAACAATAGACAGGTCATCAGTCCATCGCAGTAGCAAACTCTGACAATTTGGAGTTACTACTTCCAGCTGCTGGTTCCAGCTAGTCCATACCATTCTCACTGCTCCAAGAAAGAAAGAAAGAAAGAAAGAAAGAAAGCTTCATTGTCCTAACGTTCATTCTTAACCCGCATTCACAAGGAAGCCTCATAGAGCTTCACCACAATGCATGAAGTTACATTATTTCACCCTATGCACATGTCTGCAAAAGAAAGGGACGAAAATTGAACACAACACATTATTTGACACACTTAAAATAGCACTTTGCTTTTATACTTATGTATTTGATGTACATGCTATGTTAAAGCCATGCGAAGCTTTCATGATCATATGCACAGCTTGAGAGACTGCAGGGAGATTAAGGCCAAAAACCCTGATATTGATATCGGCACATGTCCTATTCTGTTAGGGCACACAGGGAAGCCAGATAACACACACAGGTGAATCTCTATTGTGGGTACCTTCAGCAGATTTGTAGATTAGACTCCTTTCCCCTTTTCATCCCAAAGCACTGCACTCCAGTAGCCTGGAGATAATGTGGGTAGATTAATCACGGCATAATTCCCACGGCTATCGGGAGCAGATCTGCAGTGTCTTAAGAAGTGGATGAGAGGATCCCAGGTGAGAGTGGTGGAGCAGGAGCAGTAACTGATGAAGTCCTTCACAGATTAAATCTATGCTGACCTAGGGCAGTCCGCATGTCAAGTAGGGCCATGTGTTACTGTCTGTGTGCAACAAAGTGCTGAATGTGGAAGGGTAGCTTTAAAGAATGCTTGTACACATAGATTTTCATCATATTTAAAAAAACGAAAAAAAACAACAACTATAGCTTGGTGCTTTGAATATAACATTAGGATTTGAACACGAATGGCTTGCATGTGCATGCAGGGATAAGTAGTCTCATGTGTTTATCTCTTTGTGACCACAATAAACTAACGATGGAAACTTTGTAGGACACAAAATGTATTGTCTCACACTGGTTTACATTTATTACAGAGTTAAGGCATGCTTATAGAATTTGTTCAAGTCAGGGTTAGAGTCTCAGGTTCAACCATGATGATATTTCTCTCTTAGGAAGTGAACACTTATTTGGCATTGAAATGTATTTACTGAGCTCGGGTCACAATGTTTAGCATAGTGTTATGGTTAGACACTCTCTCCATTCGAGTTTGAGGTAAGAGATTGCAGTATATTAATGGACATTCTCAAGTCTGTGTGTATGTGCATGTGGCATTCTTTTTTTCCTGCAGCAATAAAATGAAAGAAATTTTTTTCCCAGCACTTCAATTTTGTATCTGGTATGTTATCATCTTGCTCCCATTTCTCTTTTCATCCCTCCCCTGTTCCACTGTTGATATTGATGTTGACGATGCTGAGGACAATATTAAAGGTGCTATCAAGAGTTTTCTCAAGAAGACAGATGTCTCCATTTTATCCCCGAGCTCAGATGCCACAGTAGCAGCGTTATGAAATAGATTGGACACATATAAGATGTGTCCCGGTATAGCTCAGAGAAATGTCCGAGCCAACGGCGCGTACTGCAAAGCCCCGTCTTTATAGGCTGGTGGTGAATGTAGATCATGTCATTTAGTAGGCGCTCTTCGTAAAGCAGCCCTGTATTCCAGGATTGATAATGTCATGCTGCACACTACCAGCTTTGTGTGTGTGCTGTTTTAGCTTCTGTGGCTGGTGCCTATGCCATTTACTTGTATGATTGTATCAAATTACACACAATGTACAATATTACCTTCTGTAATGTGGGTTAATTGTGTTTTGTGTCAACGAGGATAGTTCGTGAGAAAAAAAATTGAAATGGGTATAATGGAGTGATTTAATAGCCTGAGGAAAACATGCACTCCCACCACAGCCCCACCCCTATTGCACACTCACAACTGTGAAATTGAATGGAGACATAATTGGACTGACCAATCTTTAATGTGTGCATGCGTGGACAGAAGGATTGTTCAGAATTGTTCATGAATAACAACTGTGTGAAAATCTTAACATGTTTATTGTTAGATATATAATGAATATTATCAATATATTAAGTCTTGATGCAATCTTAATTTGAGTGTTTATGGCATCATCATAGATTAATTGCTCCATAATACAGACGGCTACTTAAAGCAGACAATTAAGCCAATGAGATGATTATGGTCAACCATACTGCACTATAATATATGTTCACATTCATTTAAAAAGGGAAAATGCGCAATGTGTCTGCAATCAAAAAGGTTTGAAATAATTATCATATTCTGGAAAAGCTGACTATTTAATGTGTTATTATCGTCAACATATGTAAGCAGTGATAACACAATCACATTACCACGGGTCCAAATAGATAAGGAATGTGCAGCCGTTATCACTCTATGTCAATAATACAGCACAAGCAAAGTACAGTTCAATAAATAAATGAATCATCAAAGCCATCATAATTAGCATACCGAGAGAAAAGAGAGGGAGTCAAATTACTTGTCACATTACATTCTCGCTGTTTTTTTTTTTTTTTTTTTTTTTTTTTTATTGGAAGCAAGACTGCAGTATACACATGCGATGATGTTGCACAGCATGTGTGCACATTACTATTGTGTTTTAATTTACTGCTAATGTATGTGCTTGCATGTGAGCATGGCACTTTGCCTGCTAGTTTATTTTTGTGAAACGATGAAACTGAATCTTCACATCAAGCCCCATGTGCATCAATCGCATGAATTAATTTAAATGAAGAAAAAAAAAGTCCCCTGCAGACTTACATTATGAATCATTAAAATCAGTGGTAAAGTGTTGGGTGAACAAGATGACAAGCTAAGGGGGCAGACAGTTTTGTTTATAGCGTGACGCACTTATCATTTTACGCCATTTGCCCATACAGAATTGTGGTGACACAGCACACAGTCCATCGCTAACAAAAGTCTTTTTAATTATTTCAAAATTTTTGTCAAATGAAGGCAGTTACACAACACAACACAGTGTATTCCAATGGTAATCCAAGCATTTCGTCTTTCATCAATGGACAAAGGGTGAAAGCCAAGGGCAGCTGAAATCTTGGATAGTTCTAAGTCTTCACTCCAATACTCTGTTTGAATTAAAGGGTTTTATTGAAAAAAAAATTCTTAGGCTGTTTTTCTTTACTCCATTCATAACTTTGTGGCTTTTGCCAGATTCATCCAACACTCCTTCTTTGCTTTCATCATGATCACTATACAAACAAA
Source organism: Parablennius parvicornis (assembly GCA_900302745.1). Taxonomy (NCBI): domain Eukaryota; kingdom Metazoa; phylum Chordata; class Actinopteri; order Blenniiformes; family Blenniidae; genus Parablennius; species Parablennius parvicornis. The sequence goes on from OMNM01040071.1 coordinate 4,614, forward strand.
CAGTGGTTCTCAAAATTCTTTCTCTGGTGCCTAACTCGGGTGATCAAACCTCTTTTCCATTTCTGATTTGCCATTAAGGTGATGCCCAGAACTGGTGGACACGCCCTTCTTACCAACATAAAAATGGGAAAATTCTAAATAAAAAATAATGTCAGTTTCACTTGTTTTATTTTTTGTTTGTTTGTTTTGTTTTCAATGAATGAATTAATGGTTTATTTTGATTACAGTTTCAGTGCAAAAATGTTGTGCCTTCAGTTTATTGTGCTTAAAAGTTCACGCACACATTTTTTGTTTTCTTTTTACAATATCTGGAGCCGATATGGGCATAGACTGAAGCTGAGCCTTATTTATGCCTATTCTTTTTTTCTTACTTCATCTATTCCCTCCCCATTTATAAAACATTGGTAGGATTTCAACTAAAAATGTACGTGCGCCCAAAAGCTGACAATGGCGTGCGTCAAAAACAATTTAGACCATGCGTACGCACATCTGCACTCACTTTCCTTTTATAGATCACAGTCCACCTGGAAGGTTGCGTAGTTCATATTCCGCTCTCAACACTCCCACTTTCTACCATAAATGATCAATGCATAGTACCTCGTCAATATTTTTGCATCTCAAGCAGCCAGCTGATCGCTGGCATTTGACACAAAATCCTGGCAGAAATGATGAGGGGACAGAATTTTACAGAGCGCAAAGGAGTCATGGAGGAGGTGGAGGTCAGGAAATGATCTTATTTCATGTAACAGTAGTGGATTCTCTAACAAAAAGAAAAAACAAGTGATCGACACGTCGTCACCGCTGTAAATAGTGTGATAGCCACAGAGATCTGTGGCTTCAGAGGTTGAGAAGAGTCTGATCTGAAGGTGGAGGTCAGAGGAGAGTGACATCATGGGAGCAGCACCAGAGCACAAAAACACCCTCCATCGTTGTGAAGGCCAGTGTGTGCGGCAGTGTGTCACAGAGGGAAGGAGACAGTTTACTGGGTGGAGACCACAACAGTTTAAAGTCCAGTTTAATCTGTTTCATAAATTAGAAATTAAATGTTTGAACAGGAACTTGTGAAAAGGTTCAGTGGACTTTGTGTTGTGTCCTCTGTCACCAGAGGGTTGGAGGCGGTGGGTGACGAGGAGGTTGTCTGTCTGCAGCACCGGTGCGCTTCCCACCCGAGCGTCCAGAACGCACGGTGTTGCAGCATTACGCACGACTGTCACCGCGCCATTTATATGCTGACTCTGAAATTAGAATGATTGTTAAACACTTGTCACAATTGATAATCAATCAGTTCTATCTGCCGCTCTGTATCATTTGAAGATGAAAGTATGATTTATAAGTATGATATATAAACATGGTGCTGCTGATTCAGTAGTAATGTCCCATCGAAGGAACATCTAGAACAGTGCAGCTTGGCTGTTTATGATTACGTGGATCAATAAGCGTGATATGTGAAGACATTAAATGTATGAGATGAATCCATTCTCCTCTTCACCATCAGTGCCGCCAGGTTCCCTCGTCTCCAAAATGTGCGTGCACAAGGTCCAAAGTTTGCATACCGGTATGCACATTCTCCCAGAAAAGTTTTTTTTTTTAGATCACAAACTTTGCATGGAAAGTGGCATACGCATCTTTCAGGACCTGATTTGTGCATACGCAACCTTTACAAATGAGGCCTCAGGACAATTGCTGCTACTAACAATATATGAGAGTATCCAACTTCAAACTATAGCTCTATTTTTACATAGTAGATATAGAGCCTTGTAAGTAATAGTTTCAAATCTGTATTCTTAATTTAATTAAGTTAATGTAATATGTTTTAATATATGGTAGACTTCTTGCAATGAAGTCTGATGATAGTCTGATGAATTGTTTTGCAACTGCTGGACAAAGTGGGTACTTTCCTCCCCACATTTGAAGATATTGAAAGAACAATTTTGAATTGGCCTGAGTGTGAGACAATAGTACACTTATTATTTCTTGAAACTGGTCTGGTGCCTGGTATCGTTTTCAGGCGACCGGACTTCATTACCTGCGACGACAATCTATGTTTACTGGGCTAGGGTTTTCATCGCTGTCACTCAGAAGATAGAGGATCTGCAGAGCAGTGCTGGCTGAGATAGCACAGAGCGGCACTGTGGAAATGCCCGAGGCCAAGTTTGAGTTTGTGTCTCTGAAGCCTATATCCTGTCTCCCTCCCACCCACTGACTGTCTGTCCGTCATGGAGAAACCTGGATTAAGTATGACACACTGCCTCCATGTAGACACCCTGGGTTACATTTACTGAGACCTTTATTCTTTGTTTTGGACACAATTTGAGCCTAAAGGCATATTAGTAATTAAACAGGAGAATTGTTCCAGAACAGCTCTTCGTTCCTTATGTGAGCTTCTCATTGATAATGCAAAATGCAACCTTTCAAGCAAGATACTGACCAATTAAAAGCAGTAATTACAAAGAACAAATTTTTTTATAAAGGTAATTTTGATACTTTTAACACTTACACGATGGCAGAATATCCAAACAAGGTCCTGCAACAAATTGTTTGACTTTTTGACTGGCTAAAGTCTTTTTGTGAAGATTCTGAAAAAAAATTATGTCAAACTGACTAATACGTCTCATGGTATGATGGATAGAACAGAGTAGAATAGAATAGAATAGAATAGAATAGAATAGAATAGAATAGAATAGAATAGAATAGAATAGAATAGAACTTTATCATGACACTGAAAGCCATGTTAAGACAGTGTTCACAGCAGTGAAATGTAGCGTATCATCAAAACAATGAGCTAGTTTCCATTACCCAAATGTCAAAAGCACAAAGTTGACAAAAGCTCAAGGATAGAAAGAGGCAAAGATCTGAAAATGCACAGAAATCAAACTTACACAGGAAGTAACCTTATAGAAGAGGCATAATGAACTAGCAACAAACTGCTAAAAAAAAAAACGCACCAGTTAAATACATGAGGAAAGAGGAGCTCATAATATCCATGTGGATTCCGTTAGAAGGTGAGTCAGACAACTGAGAGGAAGAAGACAGTGCACAAAATAAAACCAGGAGAACAGAGTGTGCTCAAAAACAAAAGTATTAACTGAACTCATAGGCGATCTGGTCATCATTGGGAGTGTCCCAAATGTGACAAAATTGTCTCAAGATGCACTTGAAATGTTACATCTAGAAGAATGTGAGGTTATAGTGACCTTCCTTTCTGAGCATTGATTACTTTAATCTCAATTAGTTCATATCGGAGTTCACGTGAATGTTTCTGGTAAATATGTAAACATCTGTAGGAGCCTTAAGCGCACCGAATATATCAATTTAATGTAAATGACAATACTGAACAAACAAAACTCATCATACATTTGGGCCAGTCCAGAATCTCCTGTGAATTTGTCTTTGGATTGAGGATAGAGAGGAGAGCACCATAAGAAAGCCCATGTAACGACAGGGAGGACATGTAAAACTCCACTCATTCACACCACAAGCCCTGACATTGAACCATGGTTTTCTCGCTGTGAGGTGGAAGTGCTAAAAACTACACCAGCTTGCAACTCCCATCTCAAATAATGATGGAAAATGGCATTGCCTTGATCAAATACTGTTATTAATATATATGGTTGCACATATCGACTGCTGAGTAACCTGAATAAATTACACACTCTGTGTAAGAAGTTGATCCTTGCCCTTCACCGGGTATCAGAGGATGAATCATCATCTTGAGTAGTCGAGACTTATTTTATTATTCAAAACAAAGGACCTGCTATTCCAGAGCTCAGGAGCACAGCAAGGTTGGGCCATAATGGACTCTGCGCTAAAGTGCTTTGACTAAGTGCTCCATTTGTCTCACTGTATCCAACACAGGTATAACTGAATTTCTCAAAATAGAGCAATACAACAAACTGACATCAACAGCAAACCCTAAACCCTTCTCTTTCCCTCCAAGTTGGTAAAAAAAATGTATTTACTCTCTATATAAGCAGTGAGTACATATCAAATATTGATAAAGTCGTAGAAGTATACGTGTAAAATTATACATAGTGTAATATTAACAAGTATTTTCAGGCCAGATTTCAGTGTGATATTCAGATTTATTGCTGAGTTAAGAGAGCAAACACTTTTAAAAGCCTTTTTAAAGCTGGATTTAGAGTGGAGACATGGAGGAAAACAGTAATTTGAGATTCAGCTCAGCCCTTGATGACACTCTTGTGTGCTGCTAAAATTTAAGTTTCATCAAATTCAAAGGTAGTTAAGTTTAAGCAGCAAACCATGGAATTACCCAATCGAAAAATTGTCAGTCTCAGACAAGAAAAAAATCATTTGATATGACATATAAAAAGGACAAACTACAGCAAACACTTGAGCATTTATATGCCACTTTGTTTCAGTGTAATAACTGAATACCCATTTTAGCTCACACTGTACTCCAGAGCCTTCGCAGCTCTTTGCCTTCACTGTGCTGTCAGCTGGTTTGTGAGGCCTTTTTTCACAAAAGTCATTGCTCTATCTGGCACTGGCAATTCATCTCACTGAACATTACATTTTTACATTTCACTGACAAAATGGGCGAGTATCAGTTAGTCGGTGAGGGATTTTTTTTTTTGCCCTTAGATAAACTTCTTAGAGAAGGTTCATCACAAGTTTGATACAAATGGCCCATCTGAACTTCATATGAGTGCGTGTTGTGTTTTTCTTTTTTTTTCGTATTTTCTAGATGGTGAGATCGAGCATGTATTGTCACACAGGGGTCCATGTATCAGTCATAAACAAGTTCTTGGAAAATGGATCGATTGAAAATTTTGTCCCGACTGTTGTCATACATCATGTGTCCAGCTTATCTTCAGAAGGTCTCCATAAGACAGGGGTAACATTAAACGAATCAATCAAGATCTGTTCGCTAAAGACCAAACAACAAAAATGTATTTTTCTATTTAAAGTGTATGTTGAAAAATAATGTATTTTCATAATCTTGGGAAGTCAATTGGTTGCCTCAAACAACCTCAAGCTATATTCGTCGCCATGAAGTGAAAAACTTACAGGAAGTCAGTGTGGCAATTCTGAAATTGTTATGGTCAGATTAATTTAAAACTCAGGAGTACTGACAGTAATGGCAGGAGAGATCTCATTTCTCTCATATTTGCTAAGGTAGGCTCAGAGAAGGACTCAGGATGCCATATACTACCGTTTGCTAGAGGAGAAGCTCATTTTATAGGAGCAACCCAAAACTCCAAATTGAGCCAGACTGAGCTGCTGGAGAACTACTGACACAGAAATACAGACGAACCAACAACCAGAACACACATAAAACACCCAACTTATACTATAGTCACCAGGTGAAGATAATCACACACTTGGGCTTAGGTGAAACGCATTAGGGCGGAGAGCAGCAATCAGACACAATGAAGGTAAGCCAATAAGTAACAAGAGACCGACTCAGAAACTCAACAGAAGAACAAGTATCATCACAATATTGCTTCATTGGCTAGCTATAAAATCTAGAAATTAATTTAATTTAATTAAAGATCATTTGTTCTATCATATTTAGTTATCAACAAGCACCCACGCTCCCATATTATCCATAGGAACAATTTGTTCACAGAGTTCTGGCTTATTGGAGGCTCCTAACGTTTCTAATAGGAACTTCCTCCTGAACCGATGCAGAAGAAAGCTCCCACCTCTGATTCTGCAGAGATATGTTTGTGTAAAAACTCCCTTTTTACACAAACAAATCTCACAAACACTTTTGCTTGCTCTTAGTAATTAATTTTTTTTCTCCTTTTCTGTAGAGGTGCGATGACATGGGCATTTCATAATTGCTGCTATATACATAAAACTGAACTGTTTTGAATTTTTTAATATAACGGCAGTGTACAGCAGTGTTTTGGATTAACATGAGTATAACCAGTGGCAGTTGACTAAACAGGGTGTGCTGGATGCAGACATTTGACCAGTGTCACACGAAAAAAAAATAATAAAAATGTCGTTTTGGACAATTTACATGAATGCCAAAAATATAACTGAATAACCATTCGTGAATGTTGATGAAGCATGGCTTGCCGTCGGATGTAATAATAGGGTCTCACCAGGAAAAAGACTTCACACAACTGCACCAAGTTCTGACAATATTCTACCGTGTACTTAATCTGGACCCATGATAATGACCTGCACTCTTTTAATTGGACACTGCATCCACATCTGATTATCATGAAGGCATGTCAAGGGTGAAAGTATTGATGAGACTTTAGTAGGAAAGGGGGAAAAAACTGCACAACGTGTGGAAATTAGATGAATATCATGCATGTAATTTGTCTTTGGGGTAGCACAGATTGATAAAGCAAGGAAAAAGGACTCACCCCAGAGGTACATTACATATTACAGTGCACTACCTACAATCACAGGAGCTACAATGACAAATACCGCAGTTAAAGAAATAAAAATGTAATGAATTTTAGTGTGAATTCTGGATCTTCTTTTTTGGAAATTGTTATATCTTTTGTCTGAATAGGGAAAAAAACAACTCATAACCAAATAGATTAAGTGATTTGTAAACATCTGCACGTGCACATACCATGACAACTAAGATGTAAATCTATTAGATAGTTCTAAATTGAAAGTTGAAAATTTTGTGCGTTTCATTTCTTTCTCTGAATCTCTGGACTTCAAATTGAAGAATGGCACAAGGGTCTCATTTAAGATCCCAGTGTACTCCATCTGAAGTGTTTTGGTGGATAGTAGCAGAACCCTTCCTGATATTGGATTAGGACGATGCGTGTCAGAGCATTTCTGTAGCTTTATGGAGGTGACAATCAGATCTTCACACCCACTTAACCCCATGATGGGATGACTGTCCACAGGAGGGATTGTATAATATAATGAGGGGATTTGGGGGGTGTGGGGGTGTGCAACGCTATGATATCAGATATTTACCAGAAAATTATCTGATATTCCCCTTTCTATAGTTCTCTCTTTCTGAACTTTTTTTTTTTTCTCTATCTCTGAGTAACGTACTAATAGGCATTGTTTGACATCACTATATATGTGAAGTGGCAAAGACTGTTGTGGGTCATATCACAATCCCTGTCCTTACCATGTTTCTATGTATATTTGTGAAAGGCAGAATCATGAAAATTAAATGTCAAAGAACCCCAAATTTCTTCCACAGGCTAACAAGTACATATCATGGCAGCCATTGTCGGTGGTGAAAGTGTGTGATTGGGTGGATATGGAAACTGGTGGAAACTGAATGAATCGGGGCTACATACCTCAGAAGATGTGAACCAACCAAATCTCATAAGGCGAAGAAATTACGTGTTCAGTGGAAGCACATTATTTTTTATGGAAGAATGTATGTGCCATGCTCTTACCAAGAGTAGCAATGTTTGGCTTGTGAGAAAACTGCTGCACGGATTTTGTCGAAATGCTCACCACATGTAGATAATAGGCATTATGGAAGATTCCATTAAACTTTGGATTTCATCCAGAAACTTTTTTTTTCCAGGTCAACCTTTGGTAGATGTCAGAAATCTCTGATTGCTATTGTTATAATTAATTGCTTGTGTATCTCATGGGACTGATATAACTGAATTGGCTATAATTTCTTATTCGATTGGTACATTCAAGGTGTATGATACAGATCAGATTCCATTTTTGATAAAAAATAATCATTACCTATCTTTGATCATTATTAATCATTATCGATAGCCAAACTGCCAAAACTCAACATAATTGGTGCACCGTGATCCTTATGAGGTAAGAAATCCCGACATTATTGGTGCCATGTTCAGGCTGAAATCACAACACTGGTTTTTGTTGATTTAACATACTGAGCACAAACGCTGCTTTTTTTTTTTTATTGTTCAGAAGAGAGACGATCAGAGGTTGGATTTTTTTTTTAAGATATGTTTAAAGGTTATGCTATGGTTGACGATAGGCCTCAGATAGTTACAGCTGATATCAGAGTGAGCCTGCAAGTCAATCCAGTGTGTGTGTGTGTGTGAGAGAGAGAGAGAGAGAGAGAGAGAGAGAGAGAGAGAGAGAGAGAGAGAGAGAGAGAGAGAGAGAGAGAGAAAAAGAGAGAGAGAGAGAGAGAGCGAGAGAGAGAGAGAGAGAGAGGAGACGAGGAGAAAGGGTGAAATCATTAATTCCAGGCAGTGAGAAAAGGAGACGGAGAGAGCGTTGTATAGG
>OMNM01040073.1:0-10329 GCA_900302745.1 Parablennius parvicornis
CCTGACTTCCCTGCACTGGTGCCTTGTTTATTTCACAATTGATTGTAGAATTTACTGATCAATGTTAAAGGCGACATATTCTACAGCTTTTCAACATTTTCACATGGGTCTCGTTGGTCCAAAAATGTATTCAAAGTTTATTGCTTTTCCTTGATTTTCCTCCCTTTGAATATTGGATCACAGGAGCTGCATTCAGAATCTGCTGTGTCTGTTTGTGCTGGATTTTTTCTGCCCACACATTCCCATTTTGGTAAGAGGAGGAAGTACTTCCTTTCGTGGTGCCATGTGCCAGAGCAGAGCTGCCTAGTTGTGGGAGGGTCAAAGGGAGGGCCTACCTTGATTGGATTTGGCTGAACCGCTGATGGCATTATATAAAGTTTGATTTCTGATTGGCTAAACCTATAAACCTATATTTTGCCACAAAGCTCATGTTTCTACATCAAAAAGAACCAAACTTACGGTCAGATATCGAAGTTTGTCATACAGACGGCGGCCATCTTAGATCTTGCTCTTAGTGCAATTTATGGTATATTAAACCATTCCTTGACTCTGTGAACCTACAATTTGCCACCAAGAGCATATCTCTATGTCAAACAGAACCAAAGTTATGGCCAGATATCAAAATACGGATGGAGGCCATCTTGGATTTCTCAATTTTGAGTGGGAACCCTTGATTTGCCAACGTGGATCCAATTAATTTTGAATCCAGTACACTGAAATTCTCATGTATGTATACAAATTTTCATGCTTTCATCCAGAAGTGAACATCTTGGTCTTATAATTGTTACATATCTGCTCAGCAACAGGTATGGGGGCACATATTACTGTTGGAAAATCATCAGAAAGTGAATTTTTGCACAATATGAGCTCTTTAAAACTTACCTGGGCTCGTACTAGTCCTACATAGCAGATTTGTTGACACAACATTAGCCTACAAGCAGCCCAAAGGCTTTCCACATTGTAAGATTTTAACAAACTTGAGTCATCACAGCCTCTCATGCCGCATGAGAAGAATTTAAATAATCATGTCCTTAGACAGTACGAACACACACACTGATTCGCGTGGGGAATGGAGCCTCAGTATTGTTGCATTGATGTGTTTGGAAAGAAATCCCCCCAAAAAAGAGAAGGCGGAGAATATAGACACAGTCATGAATCAAAGAGAGAAGACAACCTGGAGGGGAATGTTTCAACGGGAGCTTGTAAGTAGGAAGTAAGTCTTGTTAGCATCTATTAGCAACTACTGGCATTTCACGTTAGCATCTACTGTTGTGGTCTTTCATTTTCCAATAATGCACACTCAATGTAAACAAATTTTTTTTTTGTGAAGGCTACATGGGGCACTTTTTCCCAAAACTGTGACAAAATCAATGATGCCTTCGTACCGTCACTGACAGATTGAACTCCTCCACAGCACCAGCAGAAAAATAAATCTCTGGCGTCGCCACTGATGTTTGACACTTTTTATTTGTTCTAACTTTGAAACAAAGTCAATGAAAAATGTTATACTGTTGAGTTGTTCTTTAAAAACAACATTATTAGACTTAAGTTCATACAATGATCACTTTATTCTGAAGTGCTTTCTTGTGGTGTGTGGATCATTTTGGACACACCTGGCATAGTGTGTCGAAATCACAACTGGACGCCACAATAACAGCACCATTCATTCATTACCCTGACGACCCTGATTAATGTGCCTCTACTTTATTATATGAACATATACTGTATAGTTGTTTACTATGTCACGCAGCTATAGCTTGTATTTCTTCATAAGAATGAAATTTTGAGCAGCATTCGCATTCAGAAAGCAAAAAAACAAAACAAAAACTATGATAATGGAAGTCTTGCCTCTCATATCTGCAGCATGCCTGTTTGTTTGCTTCAATTAATGCTGTAAGTTTATGCAATCCTCTCAGAGCCTTCCCTCCCTGGTTGGCCAGCGATCATCCCTCAGACTTGCATCACTTTCTCTTATTCGGAAAGAAAACTTCAATAAAAAGAAATGAATTTTATTGTAAGATCGCACGGCCGCCAGCAAAACTACCCAGAACGGACATTTCCCTTTCAACTTTTCACGTCAACGTGGAACTGATGAAGGATCGGACTGATGTAAGACACAGATTGGAGGCTTTATATAATCATCTTCACCTTTTGATATTTGACAATTTGAAGGGAAAAAAAAAAAAACCCCAGCGTGACATTTGATTTTCGTAGCATATTACTCATTCCTTCAGTGCTCAAAAAAAGTGTCCTCTGTGAATGACTCACACCTGCAAGAGCTGCTCTGACCCTTAATAGATTAATGTGGGAGGAAACTGAGCCAATCTACTGCAAGCTGCAAACCAGACGAGAATTCATCACCCTGGAATCCCACCATTTGCACAAAGAAGTCAAAACAACATCGATAAGAGGAGATGAGAAAAACTAAAGGCGCGATGACCTGATGAGAGCTTATATTCAACCCAAACCTGAGGTCATGTGACTCATATGAGAAAAAAAAACACTGCGTTGTAGTTCAGGGCTTTCATGTTGGAGAAATCTGTGAAACAACTGTGATGTTGTGATGACAAGACCAACAACTGGATGTTGTTTTGATATGTTCAAACACATTTTAAATATATTTATTTGGGAAATATGTTAAATTGAAAAATTTTGAGATTTTATTATTACTTTTCAAAAATGAAAACGTAAAAACTATGCGCTTTCACTTGAAATGTTGTTTAAACAGGACCTGAGTATAGAATTCAGTCTTCAGCTCAGAAACGCTGTAAGCGTACGGGACTCACCTGATATTCAGAAGAGCAGCGTAGGCCTCACTGCCAGCCAACACATAACTGATTCCAATTGAAATGCTGCAAAAGAAAAAGAGGAGGTGGGGAAAAGAAGAAATCAGTATTAAACAACAATCCGTCATCTGTTACTGTCTCACTGACGAGCCGTCCTGAGCTTTGTGAAACATGAGGCTGCAGTCCCATCACGCTGCCTGGAGCAACAAACAGCTAATAGATTTAACTCTGAAATTGTTTCCTGTTTGAAGCTTTGATCCTCCAAAAACTTTCAATTTTATCAACATCCCCCGCAATACAAACAAACAAACAAAAAAAAAAGTAGAAGCCTTTAAGGTATACGGTGAATAAAAAAAGAAATCAGTTTTCTTTAAGCCGTTCCTCCATCAAATAGGGACTGGACGTCAGTCAACACTCAGCATTCCTGCTTTTACTGGTGGGCTTCGAGTGGAACGACCGGACGGGTTTCTGTGGCTGAGCAGCTGTTCGCCTTCTCATAAGTTTAAGCTTCTGTAATCTCTCAGCGGTTCTGTTGTCGAGGCTGTGAATCCATTAGCAGCGTTGGCAACTAGCGAAATGTTACTTTACAGCGCTGAGATCCACCTCTTTCCCCTAAGGCTCCTCGCTCTCAAATCTGGGATGGAAACGCCAGCTCCTTTAAGGAGTCTGATGCGGTGGCTCGTCCTCTCATCCTACCGTCGCCTTTTTCGACATGAAGCACTTGGCAAAGCTGCAGAGCTTCAAAACCCAGATGTAGTGACATCAAAGTTGCAGGAAGATAGTAAACATTTCGATGGTGCATTTTTTAAATTTTGAGACACACAGAGGTTTATAATGTTCGCATAGAGCAGTGGAAATTAGGTGGATATCTTCTGTTTACTTTGATGGAACCTCTTTTGAGGGAATTTGCACCCAGAGGAGTGTTTAAAGTGTCAGCACACAATTAGCAGAATGTTTGCTTATTAGATGCTCCATAATTCCTGTAATATATTCTTAATAAGCCAAGGTACTTAAACATGAATCCATCTGTGCAGGGCGGCATGTGCAGAAAACTGTGACTGCATATTACAACCTCAATGTCAGAAGATTATGGAAAGAAAAGAAGCAATCAAACAATCAACAGGTACAAGCAAACTGCCGAAGTCCAAGTGTAAATACATAGCAAGCATGTATGTGGGGAGATGGAGTGTATATATGATTGCACACAAGGAAAAATAATCACATGTTTGAAATGAATCAATGGTTAAATAAAACAAACAGATGAAGACCACAGTGTGTGTCCTTGCTGTCAGCTAACGGCTCCTGCAGACTGTGTTATTTCAACAGTCTTATAAGTTGACAGCACGTCACACTTACGACACGAATCTAAATAAACGTAGGCCACGACACGAGGTGTGTTGTGTGCAGACTGTACGCTGGAAATGCTAGCTGCATCGCAGCCTCCGACGACGTGGGTCGACGTGATTGTGCAAAAGAATAACGAAACAGAAACACAAACATTGTTTCATTGATGCGTTTTTCAAGAAAAATCCCCAGAAAAAGATGGACGAGGAGAATATGGACTCTGAGAGAAAGGCTAACTTGGATGTTAATTTTGCAAATGTACAGTAAGTGCTTACTAACATTTTACAAAAGCATTTATTGTTCGGGTAAATGGTGAATGGACTTTACAGTACTTATAGCGGTGCTTCGGTTAGCGGTCTCGTCTCGCAGAGAGAGCGTCATGGGCTCAAATAGCAGATGTTCCTGTTTCCTCCCACGGTCTAGAAAGCATGACCCCACCTCCACCACCACCCTTTGTCCAAGTTGGAAGGGGTTTGTTTCTCACTAAACAATTTACTCATAAATCTGTGGAAGTAGATGTTTTATTTCTAAAACATTCCTATTCATAAGAGTTGGTTTGTTCGAACCTATTTTCGGAGACTTTCTGACTTATGTTCAGTTGAGACTGTGTGTGTGTGTGTGTGTGTGTGTGTGTGCAGTCAAGTCTCTGCACTAATCGACCACAAAGCCACCTTGAATCCACCAGGGAGAATAAAACACTGGACTTGCTCTTTGCCAACAACAAGGAGGGTACACCTCATCACCCCTCCCTCCACTGGGAACATTGGACCACAACCTGGTTCACCTCCCGCCTGCGTACAAGCCCCTCGTCTATAGGGAACCACCCACAGTGAGGATGTGAACTGGTGAAGCAGAGGAGGCCATTGCTTGGAGACCACTGTGTGGGAGGAAGTGTGTGAGTCCCACGGGGAGGACATGGACAGCCTGGAGAACACCGTCCCCACCAGGACTGTTCTCTGCTTCTTCAACAACAAACCACCAAGACTTCCTGTCCACACTTCCAGGAGATGTGTGCTGGGAAGCCCGATTCTGAGAATTAAAGTTTTTTTGTACATCTTTCTCGTGACATTGCAAGGATGTCTTTTTTCAGCCAATTATCTTTTTATTAAATTTGTAAAAAACTTTTTACAAACACGTCCCCAATTACAAAAAACAAAAAAACAAAAACAAAAACACACACACAAAGAAAACCCCCCACAGAACACCAACAGACAAAAGAAACAAATGAAGAGAACGACGACGACCATGGACACACAATGGTATTTCTTTTGTAATATGGAATAAAAATTCCAATCCGTCTGTCCAAAGTGAGAGTTGTCAGTGTGTAAAAGAATTTGTCAATGTGAACCTGAATCTTCAAAAGTTGTCTCGTAGTTTGTCTGTCTGTAATTAGGTATTTAAATGTGCAAAAAAAAATCTGCTCATCTGTTTTAGAATTTGTACGTGTAACAGGATTTGTCAAGACGTACAAATATATTTATAATTGAAAAGTCTGTTTTCAGATTAAAATCCTGAAACTCCTTTTGCCTCTCTTCCATCTCCCTCCACTCTCTTTCCGGACTCTCCCTCTCCTGCCTCTCTTTCTCCTTCCTCTCCCTCCACTCTGTCCTTCTTCTTCTCCATCCTCCCTTTCTCTCCTTTTTTTCTTCTGGCTTTTCATTCTCTCCTCTCTCTCTCCCGCCTCTCCCTCCACTCTCTCTCCTGCCATGCTGTCTCCATCCTCTCTTCCCTCTCCTCCCTCACTCTCTCCTTCCTCTTCTGCCTCTTCTGCATCTCTCTCCTTCCTCTTCTCCCTCTTGTTCCCCTCCCTCTCCTGCCTCTCACCCATTTATCTTCTGCCTCTCCATCCTCTCTTTCTCCTGCCTCTCTCTCTCCTTTTACTCCCCCCTCATTTTCTTCTGCCTCTCCATCTCCTTCCTCACTTTCTTCTGCCCCTTCCTCCTGCCTCTCCCTTTCTCTCTCCTTCTTTTGCCTCTCCTCCATCTCCCTCCACTCTCTTTCCGGACTCTCCCTCTCCTGCCTCTCTCTCTCATTCCTCTCCCTCCACTCTCTCCTTCCTCTCCTCACCCTCTTTCTCCTTCTTCTCCATCCTCCCTCTCTCTCCTGTCTTTCTTCTAGATTTTTGTCCTCTCCCTTCTCTCCCTGGGTCTTGAGGTATGGGAACCCGGTCCCTCTGGTCTGTCCGGCCTGTTTCAGGGTCATGACCTCTGAACTAAGCAATCTGAGTTTCTGGTCGTACTCAGCCTGCAGGGCAGCTTTCTTTTCAGCTGCCTCCTCCAGCTGAGCTTGCATCGTCTTCACGTCAACATTGGAACTTCTCCTGTCACTCTTTGCCTCCAGCTCCCGTATTAGATTAGCACACAAGGCCTCTTTATGTATCAAAGAATCTGTGAGGCTCTTCACTTGCAAGCAAAGATTGCCAGCAAAGGCCTCACAGCTGACTAGCTGCTGTTCGGCAAGGAGTATCTCATCCTTCCAGGCCTGCTCCAGATTGTAAAATTGGGTGTGTGTCTTTTGCATCTTAATGTCAGCTTGTGCACTTTGTTCCTGGAGTCTACCTTCCAAGGCCTTAACCTGGCTGCTCAAACCCTCATTTTCTTTCAGCAGTTTCTTGTTATCTTCTTCCAAACTGGGGAAGCACCGAAAGACATTGAGGTATGCTGCAATCTCACTTTTGGAAAGGCTGTTACAATGATTCAGAGCCTTTTGCAGTTTAAGAATTGTGTCGGGGGTAATAGTTATTGGTTGTTCCTGTGTGCTCTCCATTTCTGTTGAAAAACACTGCAATGGTGCTTGACCTTTAAATTTTACAGTTGCACTCTCAATAATGTTCGGGGTTGTAATGAGCCATTCTGTCTCTTGACTCTGTGGTTGATTGCATCAAAGGTGATCAAACATCAAAGATGAGTTATCATGTCATCATGACATTAGAGAGTCCAAAGGGAATGATGTCATCAGTGAACCTACAGGGTCTGATGTGTCATGGTAACGATAACCATGGCAACTTCAGACGGCTTTTTGCCCTCTGTAGTTTGACATCAACTGGAATCACTTATGTGTACAGTAAACTGGGATCATAGTATTCTAATTTACGTCTGTCCAGTATTTCTTTCTCTCAAAAAGTATTGAGAGTTCAGCAAGGGGCACAGTCTTTGTTTCTTTCCAACAGATGGACCCAGTGTTTACCAAACTTCTTTGTTCAGCTTACAATTTTTCAGCTCTGTGCTCGATCATTATAGAAAATTCATAAATATATTCCAAAGTAATTAAAATGTCTTTGCTTTTACAGCATTACAACAGGACAGCAAAAGCCACAAGCCAGTTGTGTTGTTTTCAGGCTCTTAAAACGCTGCGTCGTGTGGCTGATCAGACAATAACGATGCGATTAAAAGAAATGGCATTCTCATGTCCACTGACCTTAACCCCCCATGCTTCAACGTACCCTTTGAAAAAGTTAGAATTTTTTGGGCCAATGTCAACAAGTCAAAGTTTCTGCTTCTTAAAGAATCTGGAAAACCTGGAAAGCACTGAGATGGGGAGCACAACACAAAAACTGTAGCTTTGGAGACTGTAGCCCCGACACTTCGTTAGCTCCTGTGTTCAGTGTTTTGAGGTTTGTTTGTTTTTTATTTCATTAACAAATCAGTACGATCAGGTCTTACTATCTGAGAGTGGTAAATTATATCACCTCTCTTAAATGTGTATTTTATTCAACATCTTGAGAGAATATGTTTGAATCAAAACCTACATTGAGGAAAAAGTAGTGCTTTGTCAGAGTATAACAAAATAATGTCTGCATATGACAATGTGGGCATAATGTCAGATAATAATGGGTGTGATGAAAGGCTGTTGGTGTCTCTAATGAGGTAGAATCTTATAATGCGAATACTGAAAGGGCAAGAACCTGAACAATTAATCCAATATAATTTTATACTGTATGAATTATTTTTAGATCTCAAGGAGTATTATTGAATGCAAGAAGTATCTCAATAAATCCTGCCTCATAAATGTAATAATTCTACAAACTGAACCGTGACCCCACACCGAGGTTCGAACTGAACCGTGACTTGTGTGTACGTTACACTTTTCGCCAGTAGTGCTCATTTTAAGTAACAAGATCCTGTGGCCATTGTTTGACTATCAGCTAATGTAATCTGCACCACACCAATGGACAGTTCAGGCAACAAATCTGGCAGAATTAGATGAAGTATGTTGACTGTATGTGGCTTCAAGACAAAGTGAAAACCTCAAGTGTTTTTGGGTTTTTTTTCGCTCGTTTGGATAGAAACTGTACTGTCTGTCTTAAGTAAATAAACAAGGGAGTTAATCATTAAATTCTAAAAAGTCTCTAATAATACAGTCCAGCCTCATAGACTGCTTAACTGTTTATACGAAGGATGTCAAAAGTGCAACCTGTGGGCCAAAGACCAACCAGAAGATTTAATCGGGCTTGTGAGAAAGATAATAACTGCAACTTTCTCAGTCTCGCAGACTCTTTTAATCTCACTCAGTCGGTATCTGTGGCCATGAAAACACTGGACCTTGTATTGTACTTTGCTCTAACTTTATATGTCAACAAGATTTATGACACACATTTCTCTGACCATTTTATTTAATGCCAAGCTGAATGCCTCGGCTTGTGATGCACACACAGTTAATCCTTCAGCAGCATCTCTGTTCTGAGCCACCTTAAGTGACTCTGTACTCTTCACAAGAAGTTATTATCCTGATATCGGTCCCAATGTCTCACTTTTTAACTCCGCCCGCACAAACGTGCTCATCCTGATAGCTCCAACGAGGATGAAATGTTCTCAGCCCAACAGCGAACGCTGGCTTATTGAAAGTACACGTTCTCACGGGCATACAGATGCACTGAAAGAACTTTTGAAAAACTGGCTTCAAAGCCATCCTCAAAAAGTCTTTTGGAGTACCAAACAAAGACATCTATTCTGCTAAAACACAGTATATTTACAAAGGTTTTGCTAGTAGAGACACAATAGTCACAAACCTTAATTTGTTTATTGTTGTGTTAATGTGTGTTACTGTGTTTTTAATGCTAATAAATCTTCAGGAATTTGATATATTTCATTTTATCTTGTATAGTCTGCTATGACACAATCATGCAATTCAAAGAGGTTGGAGCAGGAATCTATCAACAACAACAAAAAACAAAATGTTCAGGACTGTAGCCCTCCAGAACTCGGACGTGATCTTAGAAGTTCATTACATTACTCCTGCAGAGGTCTCTCACCTCGGTCAAACTTCAGTCATTTTTCACTGGAGGGATGCTTGCGAGCTAACATCTTTGGGTTTTTCCACAGATTCGGATAAACTGAAAAAGTCCCTCCATTTGACATTGATCGAGGTCGCTGTGCTCGCCCTTTAAATTGTCTCACATTTTCACTCTGACAGATGAGGTTCATAGACAGAGCGGCTTGGCTTTTAACCTCACATTGATTGTGAATCCTTGGATTTTATTTTAAACAGGTATGGCTTAAAATGGTCTGAGTTTTCACTGTTGGACTTCATTCAACACATTTATGGAGAAATACAGAAGAAAATGGAAAGAGACAACCCTTGAAACTGGCTCAGTTGAGAGTCTGCATTTTTAACTGATAATTTTAATTTTCTTATATTTTATACATTTGATAAAAACGTGTTTAAATTTCTGAAAGCGTATAAACCTTTGTTATCCATCAAAGCAGTTAGCTGTGCAAAGGGTGAAGGACTCTCGATCCTTTCTGAAAGCAGTTATTGAAAATCTAAACTTATTTGTTTACTCACGAAGATGGCAAATATTTTTTCATTAGAAAACTTAGAAAATGCAGTCTTACCTCAAGAATCTGAGAGGTTTTTCTGCAATCTCTTTTAATTCACACAAAAATGCAATATTGTGAAGTTTATGGAATAAACTGCTAATTAAAGCGGAATTGACTTCGTTCTGCCTCGATTTTGTGGTGACGATGTTTTGAAAACAATGTCTGTTTGCAGGTTAACGGCAGAAACGCTGAAAACAATATAGTTTTCTTTTTGGGCCACACGTTTGTGCAGTTGATTGTATTTTAACAGAAACACGCACACACAGGTGCAGAGAACAATACACTGTCAACATGAGCATCGTTGTGTAAACAGATCTCAAAAATACAATGCAAGTTTCGCATTTTGAAAAATTTTTTTAGAATAAAATCCCTTAATCGTT
>OMNM01040075.1:0-34658 GCA_900302745.1 Parablennius parvicornis
AGGAAATGATATAATTTTGTTTGGCAGGGCTCCGTGCTGCTGAACTTCTTATGGTGAATGAATTGGCTCTCTCTCTCTCTCTCTCTCTCTCTTCCCCTTTATAATCGGCTGGCTCCATGTTTTTTTGTGTTGTTTTAAGCAGTTACTCGTTTCTTCCTCTGTAAACACGAGTTGATATTCAATCCCAGCAAAAGACTGATGTTCAAAACTGACAAATAAAACACATCAAGATGGATTCTGGGGTTTTCTGCGACAGGATTTCTCTAGAGATAGAAAAAAAAGTTTTTGTGTCTCAGACTGGTCACTGAGCTATTTATATGGGGACGCTTTCGCTCCCCCCACCTTTTCTTTTTTTAAAACCCTGTAACCATTCAAATGTATAGATAAGCCTGGCGTCATGCCTTTAAGTGTCTAATCAACAACAAATCGTGTATTTCCTGGGAAACATTTGTGCCGAGTCCCAGTTTTTTTTTCCCCATCAGGTGTTAACACTTTGAAACGAAAAAGCCCCCATCCCTCCTGAACAGGCTTCCACAGGGAAACACACTCTGGTGACGCACGGAGCCACATGACTGGAAATCTTGTCTCGTGTTGCAGACGTCAAACACTGAACTGAAAATACATCAGATCACATGTGTCTTTGTTAATATTGACCCCCACGTGGAGTATGACAATATGACGTATACTGGTGAATTGTACTGGTATAGCATGGTATACTGGTATAGAGAAGAGCATATTTGCACAGCACTAAATAAAAAAGAAAACACACACACACACACAAAAAAAAACTTTTTTTAACCCTATTTTATCTGGATGTGATTTCCATGTTTAGCCAGCAATGAAACTATCAAACATCTGGGTGTTATTGGAATTGAAATGTAAAAAATAAATGAATTACGAAAAAAAAAAAAAAAAAAAAAACCCACACAAAAACAAAACAATCTATTTTATCTCCTTGTTGTTGTGTAAATCTGCTCATGTTGGTATATTGTAAGCTATACTGGTGTGTATCACTGGTGAATTGTACAGAACTCGTACTAGTAAACACTGGTTTTTATTTTGTCTTCTGGGCTAAATCAGCCTACTTGTCAAATAGGAGGGGGAAAAAAACACAATGAAATAAAATGACGATGAAACAGAATTTGGTCTTTCTGCTTTGTGATTATCGAAATGTGTTGTGAAACATCACTTTGGCAGCTTTGAAATGAGGTTATTACGAAATGACACATTAAGATGCTCCAGGGACTTGCTTCTTGCTTGTTTAATAATACATCAACAGACGAAACCCATATTCTCCGGTGAGAACAAAAAAACCTACAAAATGTGAATGTGATTTGTATTGAGTAGATTATTTCTTTGCACAAATGTAAAAATCCTGCAAAGCTTGTTTCTATTAATGTGTCCACAAACTGCAGCAGATTCTGATGGGCTAATTGTACACTGTATTTTATTATGATGGAAATTAGAAGTTCTCAGACAGTGGCCAGTGTTTTAAACAACGTAAACAACAGTTTTTGCATAAAATGACCTGCCGCTTGTAGTTTATCAACAGTGGGTATCAGATCACAACGCACACCTAAAACTTAACAGCAGCGTTTTCAAATCATCCTTGTTTTTCAGACCTGTCAAGACTTTTTTTTTTTTTTTTTTTCAGGAAAGCAGCTTTTTTGGTGTTATTAGTGACCTGACAGCACATATTGTTTTTACTCTTCAGCGATTAGTGGGGGGCTTCTGTATCTGCCAAGCTGCTACTGGCTAATCCGAGGCAACATTATAATACATTTTGTGTCACTTTCACATGATTCCTCTCTCTTATGGCAACCATTGTATGCACGTGCACGTGGTCCAAATTAATTTAAAGCCAAAAGCTGATTTCCTGTGGCGGCACGGCAGAGCAGCAGATGGCAGCAGAGCATTAAGTAATGTAGCAGTGAGCTTATTGCATGAGGCTGTTAAGAGAATGAAGCACTCATGCTTTAGTTTGGAAAGAAATATGGTTGTAGACAGGATTGTATTTAAGAATCATTGGGAGTCGTTTTATTTACTTGAATTTTTTTAAAACAAAAAAGTCCATGTAACTGAGCTATAATGTGCATGATGGAGGAATTTCAGGATAAGCAACCAGGATGGGATGAATCTTTGTCCTTAGGTTTTTACAGACTTGCACGTTGAGAGAATCCAAGAAATACCAATTACTTCTAAACATTAAAAACAAAAGACTTCTACAGACTCCCAAATGTCTGCATTAAAAAGTATAATAACCTAAATTAAGATGTCAATGTGCATCAGAAATATGTAGGCGGAAGATTATTTATTAGATGCGTGCATTTTAACTAGGTACTTATAAAGATGTAAAATGTATTTATTTAAAATTGAAGTTATTCCTACAGACAGAAGTGTCAAACATGCCCGGCTTACGTAATTATAGAGTCCTGATGTTTTTTCCATTCAGAAAAGTCTTGTTCTGTTCTTAAGTCTCAATGTATCACAGCGATCAGATGACGATCGGGACTTTGACGAATACAGTGATAAACTGTGAAACTCACCATAAAACGAAAACAACAGCAAGTTAAACATAAAGACAAACACATTTTTATGTTTCTTCCATTTTATTAGGAAAAATCAACAAGCAGACGGCATTGCAAATATCATTAAAAAACAAACAAAAATACAATAAATGCAACTGAAACAATCACATTGAGAAAGCAAACTTTTTTTCTCTCTCACATAAGCAGCTGTATGATTATGTTTTATATCTATAACTGTGTTGCTAAATAAGCCTCACCATAAAATGAGTTATTTCTATTTGTTTTAAGGATACCGACAGTGAAAAGAAACTTGCAATATATATAGTAAGGAAGACTTTATTTGATTTTATACATACAAGATAAACAATAAATCCACCCGGCAGGTAGTGAGTGCACACACACACACACACACACACACGCACACACGCACACACGCACACACGCACACACGCACACACGCACACACACACACACACACACACACAGAGCCTGAGTTTCACTGGAAACTCTGTTTGAGTCACTTTAATTGTGTTTAGATGCCAATGTGCCGTCTGGTAAATAATGAGCTCAATGGCAACAGCTGCTGGAAGACGCAAGATTAGAAGAATGACTAAAGAGTAAGATATTTTACTTAGGTGAGCAGAGGATATGTGAGATATTCCTTATCTTTTAAAAAGCCACAATTTCCAATCCACCTTGCTGATATCAGGATGGACTGTTTGCATTCAGACCTGCCATCAAAAACATGGTGGAAACCTTCAATTTAACCACATACTGCTCAGACTTTAACTGCAGATCTGTTGACTACATATCAATGACGAGAATCTCCAGTAATCCCGCCATAAGTCGCCATCAGACAATCGTATGCTGCACTCCTAAAGGGAAGGAGACGGTCGGCAACACTACTGTTGATATGTGGATCCAGGTTTATGCAACAATGTTTGAAGTTAAAATGTTTTTGTTGAGGAAAAGTTTGCAGTATGTGGCAACATTTTGAAAATTATGTCTGTTTACATGGAAACAGCAGAAATGCTGAAAACTATATAGTTAGCACGTTGGCCCACTAGTTTGTGCTGTTGTTTGTTTTTGTAATAAAACCACATGTACGTTTAGAGAAGAACATCCTATAAACATTAAAAATAGTGAGTACACAGACGTCGTTTGGACAGACAATGAAGCCATATTGTTTTTACAAAGACTCTCAACTATAAAAGCACCAAGTCCCAGGGAACATGGACTACGAGTCATGACACTCTGGAGGCAAACATTGTTGTTATCGTCCATACACTCGCACAGAAGAGCTATCGACCATGGCTGTGGTGTGCCGTTTACACAGAGATGGAGCCCGAGCGTTTTGAAGTAGTTGTGTTTCCCTCCATTTACACTGACGAGAAGCGTCATCAAAAACTTCCTCCTTGGGAGCTGTTTTCAAAAACTTGTCTTTCCAGTGGATTCGAACACAGCTGCGGAGTAAACGAAAACCCAAAATGCTACAAAAATCTTGCATTTTCACTTAAAATCAGGGCCTAAGAGGAACATCTGGATGTGACAGGAGAAATCATTGCTCATTTAGATTCTCAGCAGCTCGTCTTCACCATCAACCACACACCCAACTGTTCTCGGCTGCTGCAAATTGATTATTGCAATAGGTGAACAAATAGACTTGATACTACAACAAAAAACCTCACTTATAGTTAAAACTGAGAGGTGACCTAAGAGCCCAACGAGAGCACAAAAATGCAGAAACATTTCTTTTAAGAGCTGTCATCATCGAGGAAGAAGAACTGAGGTTTGGAGACTGACCGCTCTAGTTTTGAGAAAGTGAAACTGAACCTGGTGCTGCTGTAACCTGGAAAATCCCGAATGAATAATGTCTCAGGACTGTACTTTTGGTGAATGACCACACCTCAACGTGATGCGACACAGACAAGTAAACATTAGCTGTGATCTCATGATTCTGAACAAGGCACTAATGCAGATCTGCGGGACAGCAGACTGTGAGACTTCAAGGGTTTTCTTTTAATCAGTAACTTTGATGAAAAGGAGATTTCGAACTGAAGCATTCAAACAAATGTCACAACAATGAGAGGCTCCTTCAACGACAACTATCAATCACACACTTTGTCCCAAAACCGTGAGAGATATGTCAAATATGATGATCACATTTGTTGTTGTCATTGCACATTAACAAAGAGGAAACATGGAGAAGTCCTGTCACGTAACAGTAGTGCAGCTATAATAATAAAATTTGATTTTAAGAACGCAACCACATCTACAGTATAGTTTCTTTTTTTTTTTTGCACTCATAGCAGTGAAATGCCTTTGTACTTATCTCAAATATAAAACCCTAACTATTCATTAAAGAAGTCAGTCAGACCCGAAGTCTGAAGAAGACAAAGAAGTCTGGAAGTCGGTGAAGGTACAACTCCTGCATTACAACTGGCTAAATGATAAAAAACCCCCCAAAAAAACCCAATCAAACGAAAGAGATCAATCAAGTGATCAGTTAAACATTCCTGCAATTATTTTGTACTCAATATGCTATTATTATTTATACAAAATGTAGTTGTATTGTTTCCGTACTAATTGATTTTGTACCGAGCTGCACTCGATCTTTCAGAAGTCCGTAACTTTCATGGCAAAAACTGAAATTATTTATTAATAAATTTGTCAGGTAAGTTTTTGACTTAAAAAATAGAAATAAAGAAGCTTATATCATGACACTCTGGAGGCAAACAATGTCGTTGACTATATTGTCGTGCATCCATAGGAGAACTATTTATTAGACTGTGGTGCGCATGTGTATTAGAGGTGTTTTCAAAAAGTTGTAATTTCAGTGACTCAGTTGTCAAGTTGTAAACAAGCACCCAAAACACAACAAACCTTTCCTTTTTGTGTAAACAAGGCCTTATATGTTATAAAGTTTTGTCTTTTCTATTGTCGTTTGAAAACGTTGGCAGAGCGGTCGTCTTTCAATCGGAAAGTTGCAGGTTCGATTTCTCCTCTCTTCCTGTCCACATGTGGAAGTGTCCTTGAGCAAGGCTCTGAACCCCAAACTGCTCCCGTCGGATGGATTGAGCTCCTTGTATGGCAGCGACATCCATTGGTTTAGTGAGCAGTGGTGGACTAGAGGTTAGAGAATTTGACTTGGGATTGGAAGTTTGCAGGTTCTAATCCCACAGTTTACATGTCACTACTATGGGTCCCTGAGCAAAAAAACCTTGACCCCCAAACTCCCTGGATCGCTGTAATGTGGCCTCCCCTTCTAGAAATAGAATGGGCCAATGTGGAAAAAAGAAACATTTTTAAGATTGGAGTGCTTTGCTTTTAAACCTATACAGTAGAAACATTTTGCTATATAAAGCTGTAAATTGTGTTGCATTTTTGAGATTGAAAAAAAAAATACATTTAAACAGTGCTGATGACTTACTATTGTATCTAAAGTTCATTTTAGCTGTTTGAACTGTTTCTCTCATTTCAGATGCTCTAGCTGTTCATTTCTTTCACTTTGTGTTGTTTGGTGACACGCTGGGATCTCATGTGCTTTTTAGTTTTGCGCAATACTACAACAATTTTTAAATTCAAGAGTCATATTTTGCCCTTCAACTTATCTGAGTGTTATCATGAGGCCTTACATTAGAATATCTATTTTCTGGCTGCTGAAAGTGGAGCTCGCTGGACTGTCGGGGAATTTTTGAATACTTGTCATGCAGGTATTTCTGGACCTGACCAGACCAGCGTTTGCGATCAGTCAGTTTAAACAGCTATCAGGTGTCTGCTTCAGAAGAACACGTGTGGCGAACCAAAGCTTGTGCGTTCACCTCAGACCTAATCTCAAAGCCGTTCGCAGACAAGCCGTCTCAGAGAGTCGCGAAAGGTCAGAGCTAAACCGCCGACCCAGCTGCAGCACACGTCGTCCGTCCCAACCAGGATATAGACGCCTACCGCACCGAACCGCAGCCTCTTCCTGTTACCCACCCTGTGAGAGAGGCCTGAGCTGTTCATCCACCGGTCCGGTTTCACGTCCTCGCAGGTGTGCTTACATGAACAGAAACTTAGAGCGAGCTCTTTTACAGGGGTTCACGTCAACTTCTATTTCCACTTCAGTTTCTGTGTTTTAATGACAGCGAGTAACAAGGAAATAAGTGAAATGAAACCACAAAAGACTATTTCACTGATGACAAATGAGGGTTTCTCATTTCTGCCTGAGTGCACTTTCTATTCAAATGGCACAAACTTTCAATTCAAATGTGCCACAAACCAACTGATTCATGATTTAGTGTAAGTTTCTGTTATGTTTAAATACAAATGAGGCATTTTATGTGTGGTGGGATTACTTAAACCTGAACCACCTGAATCAACTGACATGCAATTTGGTCACGATCCCTCTGCTTTACTCTGCAAATAAATGTTGTATCTTGATATATCATGAGTGAGCCTTGTGAATGGCACAGTCACATCTTACAAGTGGAAACAAATACATCTGTGAATGGCAGCAAATTGGGAACTTCCCGCTTGGAAAGTGGTAAGTGTTGAAAGCTTCTGAGTGGCAAACGATCCAGGCAGGCACAAAGAAAAAGTATTATAGTATTGTTGTGGCAAATCAACATTTAGATACGAGGTCAAAGGTTCCAATGGAAAAACATTGAAAAACGGCTTCCAATACAGAATTTTTCAAGATGTATAGATGATTTAAAAAAAAAAAAAAAAAGCTTTGTGATGAAAACAACCGAGGGCACGATCTAGATTTGCCTGTTGTTTTTTAGCATAGACGCTTCCCTTCCTTGATAAATCCTATGTCACGCGCAGAGCCGTGTGATGTAAGGCGACGAAAGTTAGAAGAAGTTAGAAGGTGTCTACCTAACTGGTGGAGGGAAAATAAAAATATGTACCAACTGCTTTCCCCTCAAACAAATGCTCCATACCAGACATCTCTGTCCCCAATTTTTTTAACAGCAGGGGATATTGTGAATGTTCAGATGTCTCGGCTGCAGCCTGCAGATATGGCCAGACTGATATTCCTAAAAAACAACATGTAACTTCCAAGCTGGGAACAAAAGTTATCAACCTTTGATTGTTCTTTCAAGAGAATTTCAGCTTATTTAATGTAAGATTTCTTTTCAAATTCAGTTATTTAATTTTTGTTAAGACTAAAGATATTGAAAGTTTTTCTTTCCTGAAAAAAGTAAATAAGTCTTAGTTTGTGTGTTACAGTCAGTTACTGTACGTACTTCAGGAATAAAAACAGGTTTAATTTGATACAGTATTAAAAAGATGAGAATATACAATATTAGATTTAAAGGAAATAATAAAGATTTCACTGAAAATGTGTCTGCGAGAAAAAAAAGTAAAAAAGAGATTGTACAGTGAATCGTTACGTCCCTCAGTTGCATCTATTTGGCCTGTTTACATGTTGTTGGAAACAGAATAATTCTTTTTTTTTTTTATTTTCCACGGAGTGAATGGGTGGAGTTATCACATATTATTCGAGTGTTACGAGCACATAGATTTGGAAAAAAGGATGAAAGAACACAATACAGAAGATGATGTGAAAACAAGAGCAATAAAAGAAAATCTGAAAAGATTGCAGCAACAAAGACGGGCTACCACACAGGAAGTCTCATATAAAATAAGTCGTGGGAGACCACCTGAGGAAATGCTTCCACAGCAGTATCTCTAATAAAAAGCAACAGTTTCAGGTGGAAGTCTCACTGCGTGATATGCAGTACATAAATATGTGCACAAATGCATTCCTCATAGTCCAGATTGACTATGCTATGACGTGTGTATGTGCATTATCAAGATCAGTCTCCTTTGTACAAACAGCAGAAAGAGAAAGTTCATCTCAAAAACTGAAATGGAAAAAAAACCCTCTCTTCCTCGACCTTCCGCTGCTTATCATCACATCCTGAGACCAAATATGGCCGTGAATAATAATAATGCATTGGTTTTATATAGCACTTTTCTGGGCATTCAAAGACACTTTACATTGCGTTGCATTACTCATTCACTCCATTCTTGATGGTGGTAAGATGCGTATGTAGCCACAGCTGCTCTGGGGTAGACTGTTGTCAGCGAGGCTGCCATACTGTCTTGCCCAATGACACTTTGGCACGCAGAGATGGGAATCGAACCTGCAACCTTCCGATTGGGAAACAACTGCTCTAACCGAGCCGTACCGGCCCAGCTTCCAATAGGAAGGTGTCCATCGCCATACTGTGATAACCGAGAAGGATTCCTCTCACGCACACGGTACAAATCTTCACATTGTATTGAGCTTCCCACTAAAATCTTAGAAACAAGGAAAATGCTTTCAGAGAGGGGTGATAAGACAGGTGTGCAGGAAGAGAGATGGCTCATCTCTTCAGCACGGATGTCACGATTGAGAGCGTTGTTCCTGTAAACTAAAGGTCTTCGACGTGTCTGACTCAAACCTGCAGTGCAATCACCACGGCCGCGAGCGTGCTCCATCGGGGAGGATTATCTCCCGTGGAAAAGGAAGCCAGTCTGACTCAGAGGAAGGAAAGACAGAAAAAAAATCACCAACCCACAGGATTTGATTATTTTTTTTTTCTTTGTTTCAGCATCAACAAACCACAAATCAGAGAAAATTGACATTTCAAGAGTGAGTGGTTCTTCGCTGCGTGTGGAAGTGAAACCAAGCCCCCGAAACTGACTGTTTGTGTTGCTTAGATTCACATGCTTAGATAGAAGAAAATTAAAACCAGTTTAGTTTTAAAAATCAAATTAATTTCTTCTTTTACCACCTGAGAAATATCTCTAAAATGAGGAGGATGCTGTCACAACCAGACTTTGAAATGACCATCCATGCTTTCATTTCGTCTCGCCTTGACTACAGCAATTTCATTTTCACTTGCTTTAATTCAATTCAATTCAACTTTATTTATATAGCACCAAATGCAACACAGTCATTTCTAGGTGCTTTTAACAGAGAAAATGCAACATATCCACATGAACAATCAAGCAATAAGACCATCCTCTCAGACTTCAGGTCATACAAAGCTCAGCTGCAAGACTTTTGACAGGTTTGCCCAAAACAGCCCACATCACCCCCATTTTATCAAATCTTCATTGGCTCCGAGTCAAATTTCAAATTGACTTTAAAATCTGAATCCTCACTTTCGGGGTGTTGCATGGTCAAACCCCTCAGTACAAAGTGGACATGCTGTGGCCCTACAACTCAGGGTGAACCCTTCGATCTTCAGACCAGAGTCTCCTGAAGGTCCCAAAGACCCGTTTTAAAACCCGGGGGGACCGGTCCTTTCAGGCTGTAGCCCCTACCCCGTCCTGACCGGTCCTTTCAGGCTATGGAATGACTTGCCCCTGTCCCTCCCCAAGCTCAATTCCACGAGCTCTTTTAAAAAGCAATTGAAGACATTTCTTATTTTAGAAAGCTTTTAGCGAGCTATGTCTCACTTTAACTGTATTTTATGAAATTCTTATATTGTTTTTATTGCACTCATTTTATGTACAGCACTTTGTGATTTGTATCTGTCAAAAGTGCTTTGTGCATAAACCTTACTTACTCAATTACTTACTAATTTGTTCTGAATAACATGCAACACATGCACATTATATTAGGGCCTATTCAACATTTTCAAGAAAAAACAACTTTTCTGAAACGCTGTGACTGCGTATGCAGTATAGTGTAAAGAGTGTATAATGTAAAAACACCATCACACAATTATCTCAGACTTCAAGCAGTTTAAAATGCAAGAATATTTGCTTGGAGCCAAAGTTTTACCTGCTGGATTACACTAGATTATGGTGCGAGTCACTTTTCACTAAGACTCTGTTTATATGATTTCAAGTGAAAATGTAAAACTTTTGTTGTGTTTTCTCGGTTCACACCTTCTCGGAGCCAGTGAGCATGCAACCTTTTAAAAATGGTTCCCAAGGTGGAACTCCTTGAAAACACTCCAACTTTGTCTCACTGGAATCCGCAGAAACGTTGCAAAGGAACATGTGCACCACAGTCGGGGAGTAAATATTCTTCTGCACAAGCTCAGAAGATGGACAATCACAAAAATGTTTGCTTTCCAGAGTGCCGTGACTCCATGTTCTCCTGGACTTGGTAGATTTATAGTTGAGCGTCACTGCTATTAAACAATCCAACTTGGTCGTCTATCCATACAAATGTCTGCGTACTCGTCATTGTTAATGTTTAAAGTGTATCGTTATCTGTGTACAGGCACCTACTAGTGGCCCAACATGCTAACTGCATCGTTTTCAACCTTCCTGTCATTTCCATGTCAACAGACATCGTTTTCAAAATGTTTAAGTGTAAACGTGAAACTTTTCTGAAATGAAAATGTAAAAAACGATGGGTTTTCAATAGAAACGTTCAAATATTAATTTTACTACTCCGTTAAGATGCTGGAGTTAAATAACCGTGTTAAACACCCAACACTTATACGTATGCATATGTCGTGTGTTCTCATTAACAGGTGGGAACTCTGGATGGTAAATAACTGCACTTCATTCATCAGCATGTTTTCATCACATTCAGCTTCATTACGACTATTGAAACAACTGTACACGTCACGTGTTTTCTGCTTTGGGGATGCTGTACTCGGTTCTGTATGACTGGTAATTTGTAAAATGAACTAAAC
This sequence comes from Parablennius parvicornis, assembly GCA_900302745.1. Lineage (NCBI taxonomy): Eukaryota > Metazoa > Chordata > Actinopteri > Blenniiformes > Blenniidae > Parablennius > Parablennius parvicornis. The sequence continues at coordinate 11,162 of OMNM01040075.1, forward strand.
TCTTGGTGAAAGTCAGATTAAAATAGACGAGAGTGCTTCCTGCTGGAGGCGTCATGCTGTGGGTGTGAAGGATGTTCATAATATGATCGCAACTTTCACAGCAGCTCTTCGGCCTCCGTGAAATAAACCAACCTCATTTCTATGCCACGGTTTCACATCTGAGGAAAGACAACAAACTGCTGGTATTTCCAAGATGTTGCGAGAAACAAATCTCGTGTTTACGTCCAACTTTCCGACCTTTGAAAGGACTCAGAGGCTGAAATGTTCCACAATAGAAACAATAAACAATAAGGTATCAAAGCACTGAAAGAATGCCTTCAGCTACTTCATTTAACTCTTGTATTGAGGAACAATCAAAGACGATGACTGCTTTTGCAAATCACGTCTGATATTCAAGAAATTTAACAAAGAAAAACTTCATGAAGAATGTAATAAAGAAAACCCATCTTAGTCCAACTAACAGACACTCACATCAACTTCTTTGAGCTCTAAACCATTGAACGAACTCTGTCCAAGTCTCAGCAGATTAAAGGAAGAGTCTCAACTTACATTTGTTCTCGAACACACATTCTGGAGCTCCGCACAAACGACTTCTTCTTCCTCACTGACGGGGCGGACATGTCGACGGACATGACGGCGACACCACGGTACAACATACAACCATACTTTGTATGCACGTGGAAGAGACGGAGGATGGACGCACTGCAGGAAGAGTCAATCCAGTGACAGATTTGAGAAAGAGAAGATGAGGAGGTTCAGGAGAAGAAAGCCGAAAGAGTGAACAGATTGTAGATTGATGGGTTGAAGTTGAGAAGAAAAGACAAACGGAGGGATCGGTGGTGTCGATTAGGAAGCCTGCTGGTGGTCTGACGCTCGGTTACTCCACCAGACATTTCCTGAACGGGGCTCCTCCTCTGACTCCGGCCTGTGATAGGCCGACCGGCTTCGACACTTTCCTTCCTGCTTCCTCAAAGACAGGACGCGATTGGCTGCCAGCTGAGGACCGCACCGCAAAACACATACACACCTAACACAATGACACACACCGGACCTGAGAAAGAGGCTGTGGGACTTTCCAACTTGTTTCACTGGAACAATGCAGAGGTCAAACACACACACACACGCACACACACACACACACACACACACACACACACCTACAATAAAATACATATAGTGCTTCGACGTAGCCCACAGTCCGCTGCGTGATGACGTCAAAATCTCCCCCTTTCACGTCATCCACCCCTTTTCACAGAGTCTGCTGCGGCCACATTTCGGCCAAGCGTCCGCAGACCTGTGCATGCCGACTGCCAGAGCCGACTGGGCGCTTGAGGAGGTACTCCGTGTCCTGATCTGATCAATCACAATTTTAAAGCAAATGAAGACAGCATGCTGCTGCGAGCCCAGAAGTGGAGCACCATCGACTATGCACCAGTGGCCCACATGTACTCCGTGTGCAATCTGCGCACTGCCAACATGGGAACACGCAGAATTCGCGCTGAGTATGCACGTCCCATGGGTATGCGTCCAACGCAGTAGCTCTCTTTATTTGCTTTAAAATTGTGGTTGTTTAGATCGGGAGACGGAGGACTTCCTCAGCGAGCGTCCAGTTGGCTCAGGCGCAGGCACAGTCGGCATGCACAGGTCTTGCCGTCACAATACCTGGGCTGTGTGCGCTCGGCCACAATGGGGCCACAGCGGACTTTACAAAAAGTGGTGGGTGACAATTTTGCGTCATTGCACATTGCGGACTGCACTGAAGCATGATGTGACCTTAAGAGGTACATCATTGTGAACCACTAACAGTGGTCCAGTGTTTCTGGTTGCTTTGAGAAAACAAAAGTTATATACAAAAATATATTTTAAGGCCTTTTTTCAAAATATAACTGTAAAAATTATTTAAAAAATTTTTAAATATAAAAGCCAGGAGTGGCCCAGCAGCCGTTCGCCACATCAAAATATCATTGCCTTCGCTTCCAGAGCTTGCAGGACTGGTGTGTGCGTGTTGGAGCATTCCAATGTCACCTTTGGAGCTCCCACATTTGATATGGAATCACTGGTCAGGGCTGTTTGTCAGGGGAGGTGTGTTGGAACATTTTACTGCTTTAGAGGGCCTATATTGATATTTAGGGACCATCCACTCGAGGGCACAGTTCACGTAAACTAACAGTTTTTGCCTGTCATCCACATGGAGCGGGGTTTCAGGAGCCGAAAACAGGTTTTTTTTTTAACAACGATTCCAAAGTGGGGAAATTCCAAAACCCCAACTCAGCAGTGGTGATGTCGGTGAGTTGTGGACAGCAAAGACGATCTTCTGTGGAACAAAGCTGACATAAATGCAATACTCCTGTCTTGGGGTGCACCCATACCGATACCAGTATTGGGTATTGGTTATATACCAGGCAAAAGTAATGGTACTCGTACTCATAAAATTTACTTTGTGCTTTACGGCACTTCACGGCAAAGCACAGGCGGCCAGTGAGGAGCCACAGCGCTATTTTTTTAGCCGTATTTTTCAAAAATTTACCGTCAAAACAACAGTTGGAGGCTCGCTGCCTAAAACTGCACTAACACAGAGCTGCTGCTACTTAAACTGGCTTTAGCAGCCAAAATACTGTCTGTGTTTGGTCTGTTCCACTGAACCCTCTGCCCCCACCCCGGCCAGTCCGCCACTCCTAAATGAGTGTAGAGGAAACCCTGCAGTTTCTGACAAAGCTTTATTGAAAGCACCATTGTTCAATACTAGTAGTCAGTTTATGACAAGGTGTTAACCCTTCCTGCTCCGGTCTCCAGAACGTGGTGGGAAAACGCAGGGGAGACCAACTTCTACTCTGGAGTGCAGCTGTCCTCAGCTTCAAGGCTAACTCCCTCAACTCACAGCTGTTGGAAACATGGGACTCAGTTTCTGAGATAAACAATTGTTGACTTTATTTTCCAATTGCTTTAATGAATTCTTGCTAGAACCACTCCGCGTATGCATGCTCGTGCCCTCACGCACTGTGGTCAACAGAGCAGCGCACCCAAACATTCTCAAAGGGGCCACACACACACACACAAAAGTTTTATTGAAATGTTTTCTTACATTATGTATGGAAGTGCCATAAAATAACTAATTTTCAGTGTCAGTACGTCACAATGTAGGAATGTTTCTCAATTAACATCTGTGAAAAAAAATCAATGTGTGTATTGTCTTAAGTACTCAATATTGGTGAGTACTCAAATCCAAGTAATCATATATACTCAATGTTATTTGTGCGTCCCTACTCCTGTCTATTTTAAGCAGTGGAGAAGTTGATAATTCCCTGCCTCATAGGTCGCCGGGGGGGCAGCCTCAATACAAATTCATGAGTTTGTTTCACTCATGGGGTTATGGAGGGGAAATGGAAATTACCCAAAAACAATTTTCTGAGGTAATAAGTTTAAAGGGCTTGTACAAAATCCAGATCAACGGTTGGCATAGCAACATCAATGCCAACTGAAAGACCAGAGATGTCATCAACAATATTCATGATGTTATTGCGACATTGCTAAAATCAAAGCTTTGTGTTAGCACACAGTCTTTAGCTTTATGCACTTTTTAGTTGACGATCCCAAGTAAACACAACACCAGAGTAACTGACCTACAAAGAGTTACTTTTCACTGTTTCTTTACACAAACGTATGTGATAGTCCACGTAGAATGTCTCTCTGTGGAACACATCGTGGAAATAAATGCCTGTTGCTGCACCACAAAGCACATCTGTTGAAAAGCTCCAGGAGCAAGTCAAAAGATCCCAAAGCAATGACAAAAGGATCATGGAGGAAAACAGGAAACTGAATCGAGAGGCTCAGAAGTTAAAGAAATATGAGTTTGCCGTGAAAAAGGAAAAGAATGAGGTTTCCCGCCTCACAAAACACCTTGAAAACAAAGGCAGTCTCATCCTCAAAAACAAGAAAGAAATTGAGTAATTAAAGAAAAGAATTGAAGAACTAGAAGGAACCAAAACAAAAATGTATACAGAAACCAACTCTCTGACAAAGAAAATGAAATAAATATCTGACAAATATGAATTACTGAAGTCCATCAATGAGCAGAGAGAAAAGGACTTCTTGAATCAGTGAATACAGAATCGAAAATGCTGCGGTTACAGAAAGAGCAATTAACCCATAAACTGTGTGTTATCAATGTCCAAACAAAGTCTGCCCTCAAGCAGAAGGAGGCGCTGGAAGAAAAACTGTGTGTGGAAGTCTCCAACCATAACGGCACCAAATTAGCACTGATGGAGAAAGTAAAAGAAGGTTTAGAAATGGACAAAGAACTACTAGCGGATGATGAAGTTTCAGGTTAGGACTCTTCAGTTAAATCATGAGAAACTTTTGGAAAAACTCAAACAACCCAAAAAACAAGCTGAGACTGATAGGAATATCAAGGAAACACTGATGGACAAGAAAGAATTGACAGCAAGAAACGAGGAGATGTATGAGAAGATCTTTAAGATGGGGCAGGAGTTGGAAAAGCAGTGTGAAAAACTGGAAAGCCGGATAACGGAAATAGAAAAGCATAAAAGCGAAGCCAGACACCAAGCCCATGTCATCAAAGTGTTAGAAGAAACTCTTAGAAAGCGTAATGTGCAACAATATCATTTAGAACAAAAACACAGTCATATGTCGTCCCGTGCCCTGTCAAAAGACAAAGAGCTTATCAACCTGTTAGGCCACATCAAGGACTTGGAGAACGAGCACAGAGTCTTCAACCAGAAGAAGGACTCTTTGGAGTTGCAGAAAACACACACTGAGAAAGACTTAAGCAGGGCTCGGGAGCTTCAGTGCAGTGCTCAGAATTCTGTCGACGATCTGACGAAAGAAAACACGAGTCTGCTTAGTGATTACAAGGAATTTGAGGAAAAGCTGGACAAGGTCACAGCAAGTTATCATTCTGCCAAGGAAATGGTGAAGAAGTCCAATAATCAGCTCCAACAAGCTGAGATGGAGAATGAAAATTTGCTCAACTGCCTGGAAAAGAGCCGCCTCTCAAATGACAAACTAACAGCCAAAGCAATGCTGCAAGAGGAACAACCTCAGGCAATGCAAGCATCAAATAGTAGAGCTTCAGGAATAGAAGCTAAACCAGCAGCAATCTATGAAACCTAAGTTTGAAGAGACCCTCATGAAAAAAGACAACCAGATCAAATCTGTCATTAATCTGCTTGACGATGCACGAGAAAAACTCAGCTGGTTTGAGCAGAAATTACTCCGTACGGCCGTGCCAAGCTGCGTAAAGAACCTGCAAATCAGGGAGCAGTGTTGGGTAAGTTCATTTTCTATATGAACTAGTTCCAAGTTCAGTTCACAAATTTCCACATGAACTAGTTCAGTTCATAGTTCATAATTCAACATTTTGAACTAATTTCACAGTTCCAAAAATGAACTAGTTCATAGTTCTTTTTTTCCCCATTATGTTGCTGCAAGCTATTACCCTCAAAATACTGACATTTCCCCATTGTTGCCACCCATTCAGTCTACACTAGTAGCCAGCTGCAGCTTTCCACTCCTACAGTACATTCTTAATAACATGAGGAAAACCTTGCTGCTTGAATAGTCTTTTTTAATGAGAATTTATTAAAAAAGAAAAAAAATGGACAATAGTCCTTAACGTGCATAGGAAAATTGTGGCAGAGAGGTGAAGCGGCGCGCCTGATTCTCATCAGGGGCTTAATCACCTCTTTGCCCATAAAGGAGGAGCTACACGCAGACACAGCGTGACACGCGGGAAACACAGGACTGCAAAGTCTCTGTGTGTGTTTTGAGTTCTGGAGTTTGCGGTTTTGATTTAAGTTAATAAAAGTTTGGTCAACAGTCTGTCTGACTCTCTCTGTGGGTGAACCCGGGGGTGGCACACACTACTGCCACCTACAAAGAAATTACAAATAGTAAATTTACATAGTAAAACCCTCAAGGAGACCAATCTGAACTGCAGTATACTGTTAACAAAGTCCCGAAGATGTGTTGACATAATTCTTGTGCAAACATAATCTAAGGCAGGAACCAGACTTGGGCGATTTAGATTTTTTAGTTACTTGCACTTTCCTTGAAAGGCCAGCCTGGTGCTTTAGTTCGATGTGCCTTCTCTGGTTTGAAATCACGCCATCATGTGCGCAAGAAAGACCGTTGTCCGCGAATGCGCCCTCAGGTGTGGGGTGCGCCGACAGGTGTGAGCGCCCTGGGTGTGTGGCCTGACTTTTCCGAGAACCGCGGTGGGGTTGGCCAGGGTGGAAAACCAGCCAGGTCCACCACTGCGTGGAGGCGGAGTCTGGGGTAGGGCTATTGTCTTCTTCCATTTGTTTTTGCCGCGATGCTTCGCATTTTGATGATGCATGCGGCGGTACGACTGCTGATGCCAGATTGGGTGTTTACCCCCCTATATGTTAAGGCCCATTTACGATGTGCTTTATTTGGGTTTTTGACTTGAAGGCTCTATGGAAATCTGGCACTCTCTTAAACAACTTTAAACTGTGAGAGCGCCGTTCACAAAAGCCAGAATGAGCCACTCACAGTTTAACGTTCATCGGGCAGAAATACAGTACGTTCAGTTCACGTTCGCCCAAAATATGAACGAGTTCATGAACGAGCATTCACTGAACTCGTTCAGGCACAACACTGCCTGGGGGAAGAAACTCTCTGTCCAAAAAGGATTTCTGAAGAAATGCTCAGCATTGGCCAAGAACGCAGAGGTCTTAAGGCTGTTTTATGCTTGACACACAGGCGTGATGTGCGGAATTTAGACGTGCGGAATCTGCATGAGAGAACGTGTGTGTCATTTAAACAACACGCCGCTCCTGCTCCCAAACTGAAGGGGGCAGTGTATCGCAAACACACTTCCACAGCAGTATTAAATTAGAGCAGAAGACGTTTGCTATTGTTTACAACATGGCAACATATGCGTGTCTCCTTCCGTGTAGTCCAAAATGTTTGGAGGTGCACGGAGTGCTGACATTCTGAATGAACCGGCAGCACGGAGTGGCATTGCGGCTGAAATTATGTCTTTTTTACGCACAGAGCTTGCGGACAAGTCAAGCGTAAAATAGCCTGTACAACAGCAAAGCAAAGCAAAATATTGTCCATGATTGTCCTGTCAAGCACACAGTAGCTCTGGTCAGTTTGGATGATGTTGCCCAGCACTTCCTTCAGTCTGTTGGACAACACTCTGTACAGGATCGTATAGTCTCTGCAAAGCAGAGCAACTGGCCTCAGGTTCTTTAACAAGGCCAGGTCAATCTTCTTTGGCAACAGGGAGAGTACTGCTCTCTGGCACAACACCTTAAGAGAACCAGACTTGCTGCAATCCAGGAGGACTCCATGTAGATGGTGGCCCAGAATATTCCAAAATCTTTTGAAGAAGTCAGTGGTTAAACCATCGATCCCCGGAGCTCGGTACAACTACCCCTGCTCTGAAGTTTGTCCCATGGCTAAGGTCATAAGTCCCTCCCCACCATAAACTCCAGTCCATTTCATCTGATGGGACTGTGTGTGTTTCCTGGAGAAACAGCACATCAATGTTATTTTGGTTTGATATTTCTGAGATTAGGACATTCTTCTGCCTGTCCCTCCCTCCATTCATGTTAAGAGATGCTATATTGAGGCTACCCATGGAAAAATAATTGAAGAGAGACAGGAAAAGAGAAGAGAGCAGAAACCAGTGGAAGGAGAGAAACACCCTGTGAGGCATGATCATCTACTTCTTTAGTCATTTTACATTTTCACCACTGCTTTTTCTCAGGGCTGTAACAACATACTTCTTCAACCAGAAGTGTTTTTTTCTCATGAAGAAGATCTTAACCAACCTGTTTCTGCAGCACCTTCACCGTTCCAATGATTTTATTGGCGTTACTAAAGTAATCCATTACTTTCACCGATTTATTGAATGTCTGGCCCAAAATCATTGAACTCCTCCAGAGAGTAGAGGTCAGTCAGCTGACTGACAGACTCAGTGGTTGAAGCATTATCAGAGTCTTCCTCCTACTCCATGTCCTCTTTGACTGAAACCTGGCTACTCCTCAGCTCCTGTCCTTCACCGACTCTCACCTCCTTACAAGAGTGACTGCATGAGGCTGCTTCATCCTTCTCCTCCTCCTCCTCCTCCGCTGTCAATATGACAGAGCTGTTTTTCCCCTTTTTTTCCCCTTTCCCTTGCTGTAAATAAAATATGTAGCCTGGGAAGATCCCAGAGTTATCAGAGGTTATCAGAGTTGATTATTCATAGAAATGTTCCTTTCTTGTGAGGATTTGCCTTCACTGTTGGATTTGTCTTTTCCTGCCTCACACAGCAGCACACCTCTTCAGTTCTGAGTTTGGGTTATGTTTGAAATAGAATTGATTGCCACCACTGGATCACCACAACAATCTGTGCAGCCTGACTTGGCACAGCCGCAGCTTAATACTGAACATCAGCCCACAATTAATCTGATATTTAGAGAAACGAGACATGCTCAGCCTGCAATTTCCGTTTGTTAAAACCAAGCGGTGCCCATGCTGTTTGAGATTCAAGCATTATTTAAAACATGTAAATTTGCTTTCAGCATCAAATTGCTCAGTTAAATCATAATAACTGTGTTATTTCTTTTTTCTATTTCCATTAAATGTCAGTGGAAATATCCAGACATAATTGTTTGTATTATCGATGTTGGAAGCCAATTTCAGCTTCTCTGCAGGTTTAATTTTGCCTCCACCACGACACAAGCGCATGTTGTTCAGAAGACCACAACAAAGAAAATTTCTAAATTGACAAACAATTAGTTGTGTACCTCACAGTACAAGTGCAACTTGCAACTGTGGTACTCAGGTTTCCTCCCATAGTCCAAAAACATGCATTGGGGTTAAGTGTTTACTCTAGGAGTTTATAATGTGTGCCTGTGTGTGTCACCGTCTTTGTCTCCGTGTTTATCCTGTGATCGGCCGTCTGAACTGCTCCTGCTTTTGCTCCACATCATCACATCATCTGGGATTGGCATCCCTGGTTATGGATGTATAAATGATGGATGCAAGTAGTTAAAATAAGTAACAAAATTTAATATATCTAAAAACAACCTAATCTTATTATGGAAGACATGACCATGTATGCATCAATCAATCAGTGGTTGTGGGGAAAAAAACAAAAAAACATTCTATAATGTTTGGAAGGATAGATAAATATATTTCTGATATTAAAACCTAAATAAAACTAAATATGAAAAGTAAATAGGCATCCCCTTTAAAATCCCTCCGCTCTTGTCCCTGTCTGAAGGAGGCACATTGACGTCCCCTTGTCCTTGGGGAGATCTATTTAAGCAAACACAGGAAGAGGATTTATCCCGAATGGGCCAACGATCAGCAGATGTGTGTTGTCTGTCCCTGGATAAACCGCTGGGCTCGAGGGGTCAGCCCAAGGTTTACAGCTTCAGACTGTCGCTGTTCCTCACAGATGCAGCGTAATAAAACGTGGAGCTCAGAGAGGCAATTTGCCGCATCGATCGTCATTGGACTCCGTCCATCATGCTCATAATCTACAGTATGTAGAACGCAGACGTGCAGTTCTACTTTTACTACATTGTTAAGCATTAGCTACAGTTTCCATGTTCAGAGTTCTGTATTTTTTATTTTTTTTGGATGTGGGTGTCTTATCCATTACTGTTTTGAGCACGCAGTGTACAAATGTGGGTGATGTTATGTTGTTACAGTGTGTTCGGGGCCTGTGTTTCAGGGTGGTCCAGGCATTAGGGGAGCCAGAGGAGACCGAGGAGAGCCAGGAGCGACGGTGTGTACAATCCACTCCAATCCTACGACACCACAGCACTTCGTAAAGTCTCAAATAATATCTATTTCGGTGCACTTTGGTGGGACATGTTCCGAGCTTCGGAGGTTGACAGCAATACTGCTCCACGGCTGAATTTCACAGGCAAAGATTTTGGTGAACACTGTGGTGAGAAGCTGATGGGAAATAATCAGGGTATATCCGTCACTATAAACCAGAGGTGCCAGCAAATGTTTTGTGATTTCTGGGTGACTAAATTGCACATTGAAGCCTGAAAAATCAATATATCCTGGTTGACACCTCAATAATAACACCTCGTGTAGAGCTTTGTGGTTTCTCTTGGCAAAATTCAGTCTGAGTGAGCGTTACGGGAGGTTAAAGGAGGGTCAGTTTACAACTTGTGGTGAGCAGAGCCCACTCTGCTCAGTAAAATTTTTTTTTTTTCTTTTCATTTTTACTAATGGAGGCTTCCAATGGCAATACAGTTTCTGTTTAACATGGAATTTAGGTGACAAATGTACTGATATTAGAGAAATGGTTTGCTAGTGCATGCCGCTCTTCGACGTTAATTCACCGACCCAGTAGGCTGATAAAGAAAATGGAAATTTTAAGAAAGCCTCATCAGAATTTAAAGATTAACTCTTAAATAAGCCTGTATCTTAACTTCTAATTGTGATTAGTGGACGGTGTTAAATAGCATCATTATGTGATCATATTTAACAAACAGTTAATATTTTGCAATGCATCTCTTCCTCCCAGTCAGAGATATTAACTGATGAATTCAGTATAAAAATGGGGGACAAAAGAAGTACGTAGCATGTTTTTCAAACTATGATTGAACTGTGCACATAAAAGTCTTGGTAGTTATTGTCAAACATACAACCATTGCTGCTGGTAAGTCAGTTTCTGACCAAATAAGACAATAAATAGTAGGAATCAATTGAGACATAAGATTTAGACAATTATGGAGGGAAAATATTAGATATTTATTCAGATTCATGCTCTTCAACAGACATTTTTAATAAATGACACATAAGGGTGTTCATCTACCCCAACTTCAAAATTCTAAAGTCTTTAAATATCTACTTATCACTCTATGGGGTTGAAATTTACAGCAGTATAAATGTGTGCCTCATAAAGGGTTAAAGTGGGGCACCAGTCACCACCACACACAAATGTCAGCAAAGTTTACAACCCATGCAGCTGTGCCAGTTATTACAAGGCCTGAATTTTTTTTCTAAATCCCAATACTCTCCAAGTCCCCATGAGTGTAATTTAATCTGAACATTAAAAAATGTTTTCAGGCTTTTCTCCTTTGCAAGAAACGGCATGGGTTTTGACACTTCTGCTCAGACACCGCTGGGCTGCCAATCAAGAATGTGAAACTGTTCATCTCCACCATATGTCCCACTCTGACTTTGCTGAGTGGCAGTGGATCGAGCGCCTTGTGTGAAGGGGCCCACCCGCAACTGATAAGTTAGCATATTTTACTCAAAATTGAAAAAAGAACAGCCTCTTGCAAAAGTTCTCCACCGAAGACTTTTTTGTTATGATGAATGAATATATGTTGGATTTATAGTGACTTTTGGTTTCCTGTCCTGGCTTACGTGTACTTCAGGGTACACTAAACCATAATAATCCTTCATAGGACATTCTTCATCAATATTACATTGCAAAGTGTTGAGTGTCTGAAGAGATTTTACTTCATATAGTAGACATCATACCTTTGCCACGGCAATAGAGCAATATATTAATGTAATATATTGTCATACAGATAACATTATTTGTTTGAAAGGTACAAAAAAAAAAAAAATTACCAAATTTGGTAACTTACCCAATAAATGGTTAATACGTGCTTGCCAGATCACCCCTGTTGTAGTCTGGAGCTCTGGAGCTTCAGCCAAGTGTATTTTACCAGCTGCATTATAAGACATGCTGCTCCATGAATTCACGCTTACTCATTTTTGCTAATCCTTCCTAGTGAATTATTTATTAAGCACCGGATAACGGATTGTTCAGTTACTAAAATAAACCTGTTGGACATTTAGATCTCAGCGTCCTTAGTTGGATTGAGCTTCTTTGGTGATGTGGCGTCGTCGTTCAGCGATACCTTAGTTAAACATGACATATAAAGTTTATTCTGGGGTTTGTTTTCATTCTCAGTCCATCCATGGTTTATTTTGATTGTTTGCATGGATAAGAGAGACATGAACCCAGCAACTGCAGCGTGGAGTAGTAAAACAATAAATACAGCTGGAGTATTGATTACTTTGGCTACTGCTGCTGAGCCAACGAGCTACAAACACAGAGAGTCAGTGGTGGTTTGCGGGAATTCCTCTATTCTGACTCCCACTGTAGGAACTGTCTGTCTGCAGCTCATACACAGGGATCAAATGAGCCGCCACACCAGTAATACTCCAGACCGTAGCTGGATGGACAACAGTCTAAATCTACATCCTGCTGTAAATCTTATTGTCAACGCTGCCAGTGGTTGTAAACCCTCTTCAGTCGTTGAGCCATGAGGTGAAACAGAGGCTGAACCTGGTGGACTTTAATGCTGAGCTGGTGCAGATCATGAGCAAATGAGCCCACTTACTTCTCCTCCTGCAGGCAGGCACAGTGTCTAAACGATGGACAATCTTTAGTTATTATTCCTTATACTTATAAGAAGAGCTCAGAATTGCAGCGCTGAGGCTTTGAAATTGCCACGTATATTTGCTATGTTTAGATCTGCACTTCCCAACCTGGAGGGACCCTCTGGTGTCATGTGATAAGAGCTATAATAAGTTATTATAACTAATGACGGCGGTTAAAACCTGCTTCTGGTTCTGAGTGATGACTCTTCCCTCAGCACCTTCCCTCTGAGGCTGAACTATTTTCTCACGCGCACATGGACACACACACACAGGACAGAGAGCAGACTGAACAATTCATCACAGATTCGCTGAACAATTAGAACACAAACTTGCAGAAATGTGACACCTTCAGCTTTTTTGCCAACTCTGCGAAACTGGTATTAACACAGCCATGAAGAGCTTGCTTGTAAGGTGGGATTTGTTATATAAAAGTACACACATACACACAAAATTCCATTTTACTCATGCTCAAGTATAGTTTACACTGTGTTACTTTTATGTTCACCATGTTGTTCATTCTAAAATCAGTATTAAAAGTCTGATAATACATTTTAATATTCAACCTTTATAAACTTGATTTTTGTGGCCAATCAGGATTTTCTTTACCGAGAAAAAACGTTTTCTTTTTTTTTCAATTTAGCTAGTATAACAGTGGTCATACATTTTTTCTACATTCAACTCATCCATTTAGTTTTCAGTTTTGTCTAGCTTTCGTGTCATTATAAGAGCCTTCTGTGGTCTCATGTTGGACTGTTTTCTCAGGGACCTCAAGGACCCGTAGGAGAAGTTGGGCGAAGTGGACCCCCCGGACCTCCTGGTCCTCAGGGACCCAGTGGGCTCTCCATCCAGGGACCTCCAGTAAGAAAAATATGCTTTTGTATTATCTGATCAACCTTTGAAGAAACCATGTTTAGCTTGATTGTGTTTGTCATTAAAAAAAATGAATCTTTTTTTTTTTTTTTTTGCAATGAAGACAAATATATGTTTGGGATTTTTGTTTTTCATTGAATACAGATGGTATTGAGAGTATTATTTGCCACTTTGTTCCTGTCTTACCACATCCTGTTCACACAATGTGCTCACTTATGGAGGGACTTCATTTTCTGCCATCTACCAGTTTCAACTGTCAAATGTTGACATATGCCTCAAATAGACTTCCAGACTTTACTAGGATCTTGTCCAAAGCACACTGAAGCTGTGCTGGGGACCCACAGTGGCACTGCATCTTATTAAGATAACTGATGTTGGCTTTTGCGCTCTTTTGGAAGCTATCGGTGCGGTGACCGAATCTGCAGTGACGCTGGTTGTTTTACAGGGCGCTGCTGGGGAGAAGGGAGACAGAGGAGAGATCGGTCCTGTCGGCCCAATGGTGAGAGCAAAAATTATGGTGATAATAAGATGTGGTGGTGAGGTGTGTGTCAGTGCATGCTGATATGATGGTGACTCCGAGGACCATGAGGCAGCTGTTTACCTGCCTGACAAATGTGGCCTTTCTACAAAACGCCTAAAGGGACATCGGAAGAAAAAATGTTAAATATTTTTTTCGTGCGCACCCGAAAGTTTCACGTGAGTACGCGAAACTGTTACAGACAGTTCCAGCTCACAGATTGGTAACAGATCATTTACCAGAACCCGTGAGGCAGCATGGAAGCAGAGATGGATTTGTGTACTTTCCTGAAAAGCCGAAATATATATAAAGGCAGCACGGACGCACTGTTATTTTTCAGGCTGTCAACACACACGGTGCGCCAAAGGCGCCGGGACACCAGAGCTGCTCCGAGCCCCGGTGTAGGTTGTTACCTCTCAGCCGAAACGCGGAAGTTGCGGACCGGTGCCAACCGTCACCGCGGTCGGTCGCTTCAGTTCCATGATCGTACAAATACACACTCCTGCCATTCCTGAAAGTACTTTAAACCAGCTAGCTCATGATAAGCTAGCCCTACATGATACCGCTGTTTGCTAATTTCATGTAGATAAGGTAAAATACTATCCATTATACAATGATCTAAACTTTTGCGAAAGTTTAGATCATGGTTTCATGGAAAGTTTTCATGGAAAGTTCAAAGGTTTCATGGAAAGTTTCGCGTGTGCACCAGATAGTTGCGCGTGCATATGAGAAAGGTATATTTGAATTTTTTCTTCCGATGTCCCTTTAGGGGCTCCGTACAATATAGCATCTATATATATATCAATGAATTCTACAATGACAGAGCATCATAAAGCCTGGGGGTCAAATGTGGCCCTTTAGCTCTGCTTGATTACTGTTATTGACTTTATCACATCATCTGGTCCTCTTTCACCGTATTGGCAATTATTACATGATTGGTTAGGTTTAGCATCTTGGCTGGCAGACCTAGCAATTCTCTCAAAATTGGTGTTTTGAAAAAATATTTTGAATATTATTTTGAATTTTAATTTACTTAATAACTGAACTCGAAATTTAGAAAATTAGAATTATGATTTCCAGACAAAGACTGAGAAGTTAGACAAGAACCTGTCTACTCAGAAGAAACTGGAAGAGGCTTAAATATTGAAATTAATGCTGAACAAAAATGTGACTTGATTTGTTGAAATAGCTATTTCAATCACAAATTGTGTGTATTTGTTTGGTGTTTTTAAGCATGGATTGAGATGCTGAAGGCCTTTGTCAATAGCTTAAAGCAAATTCTTTTTTTTGCAACTCATATTTTTACAGGAGATCCCTCTGGGACAGACTATCTAGGTAAATAACACAGCCTTGTTTCATGTCTTTGTCTCATTTCACAAGCAATAAAGTTACTGATGAGCCTTTTTCTTCATCTGGCCTTTTTATCTGATACTAACCTCTGATTCTTTATCAAAATGTTCAGAAGATACCCTGATGAGAGGGACCGACCACCAAGGCCAGAGAAACGGTCAGTTGACAGCTTTATTATTATTTTTTTTTTTATCAAACTGGTTAAATACCAAAAATAAATAAAATGATAATTAATTATGTGCTTTTCAAACAGAAAGTCTCTGTGGAGCCGGCTTACCAGGTAAGAACACTCAAAATAAAACACTGAAGTTTAGGCTACGTTTACACGACAACGTTTCAAGTGGAAATGTCTCATTTTTGCATTTTGGTTTCAGAAATATTTCATGTTGACATGGAGAACAATATCCGTTTGCACAAAAACGTCAGACAACCGTGGTGTGCATGCACAGGTGCACCTAGACAGAACCCGAGCGTTTTCCGGAAAATTGCGTTTTCCCCCCATTTACACAGTATTTTCGAAAAAATCTCAAAAGCTTGTGTTTTCATGGTTGTCGCGTAAACGGCCCCTCAAAACACGATTAACATTTTCTATGTTTCACTTGGAAACAATGTATAAACAAGGCCTGAGTCGTGTGAAATAGCTCATGTTTGTGAGTCTTTTCTTTTCAGGAGGGGTCCAGATGACCATGTTGGTTGGCAAGATAACAACAAATCCAGGTCAAAGTTTTTCATTTATGTTAGATTAAGATTTTGCATTTTTCACCATTAGAAATTTGAGTTTGACATTTAACTGTCTTCCTTCTAATAGGATGTCTTTCTGGAACAGATTTTCAAGGTATCATCTCCAACTTTCTATCATTTAATTAATTACCAGGCAAACGTTCAACACAATAAATAAATAAAGCTAAACATTATCTCTGCAGGCGCCAAGGCAACCCCGACAATGTCAGTGTTGGCTTCATGTAAGTCTATGAGGAAACCTCCACTTTATCACTCTGCTTCCAAGTGCAACAGTACACACCAACAAACACTAATGCCGTGGAATTCCGTTCTCCTCCAACAGAAACAACACCTCCTCTGTAGTCTTGGACACTGATGGCTCCAAACCACGCTGTCCATCCCCAAAACTGTATGTTTACTAAAACACATCTGTTGCTAATAATGATACATTCTTTGCCATTTTGTTGAACTTGACAAGAAGTACAGTCAACATTAGTCTACCCAACTTTCTACTAACCTGTCATTTTTTTTTTTTTTATCATTTTTCAGTCCTTACTGATTTCTTCTTCTCCTCCTCCTCCTCCTCCTCCTCCTGGAAGTTGGCATCCGTGAGGTTACACTACCGCCATCTGCTGGTGTTAACCGGTCCATACATTCCCACGACAAGAAAGAAAGAGGCAGGCATGCAGCAGTAAAACTCATAACTTTCTCTGAATCGTTTGCAGGAGTGACAAGTGTGTGGCAAAATTTGAGTTCTGAGACATCTGAAAACCAACGCAGACCTCCCTGACATGGCTGCTGTAAATACTGAAGTTGCAATCAAACATTAATGTGAATGTTTTGTGTAAATATGGCATCTTCATCTCTTCATAAGATAACTTGTATCAATCACAAAATACCAGTATGAAAAATATCTTGGAATGTCATGTTACACGTTTTATCTTTTTTAACAAAAAGCCACAAAAACAAATGGCCTGAAACAACAAAGATAGTAATTTTCAAGTCACTAGTTAAAACATAATTTGCAATATTGTCTAGATGTGATTTGATTCTTGACTTCAGCTGAGCTTCATCTATTCTTCATTTGCTTTGTAACTTCACTGGATTTGTGCCTCTATTACTCATAATAAATATACTGTTTGTCAGTTGTTTGCTTTATTAGGATGACATTTTTCACAATACTGTTGCACCAGCAAGCTTTGTGATGAATGGAAGGCAAAAGCTTCGCAAGAGTACATAGAACTTTATACAACAGAGGGTTGTTATCAGCTGCCATATATGTTACGTTTACAACATAACCAGGTAAAAAAACAAAGCACGATACAATAACAAAAACACCAAAAAAGTAAAACCACAATTAACTTCAGGGAAATAGAATCCATTAAGTCCTTATCCCATCACAGTGTCACCGGCATCCCACCTCTATAGAATAGTCAATAAAGCTGTTCAGTATAAAGTCACATTTTGAACAATAGTTTAGTTTTTGACTTTTGTTTAGAATTTTCCCCCCCAAAAACAAAGCACAAAAAAAAAAAAGGCTAACTTTTCATAAAGGAGCGGTTACTGGACAATATCAGATTGACATACACGTTGTCTGTCACATTTTCAACAGTATATGTTCTTTAGTTAAACATTTTTAATATTTGTCCATTTGTTTTCTGTCCTTTTACAAATTCACATAAATTGAGTTTGATAAGTGATAAATTCAGCGTATCAAAATGCTGCTGTTGGATTTTGACGAGAACACAAATATTTATCTCAGCCATCTGTGTCATAAATGATTAAACAAGCTTTAACACACAAACCATAAACATATTTATATTGATGAAGTAAAGATACATTACATATCTTTTAATAACCACCGGTTATCAAACATTTCAAAAACAATTGTTATGAACTCACACACGTGCGCGCACGCACACACTAAAGTGCACCGTCTTTTGACATGTCTTTCAGTTCCTCCTTTTTAAACAGAACTCGGGGTTCTCCCGCATGATGTTGTGAAAGTGGACGACATTAAAGTATAATGTTTCATATCAACTTTACGTGTTTGTACCTATTTTTTATAACAGGAAAAGCCCATTTATAACCAAAAGCACTTTCTACTACCCTAATCTAATCTTGCTTACTCGATCTAATCTCACATTTGGTCAGAATAGACCTTCCTTAACTAAAATCCATCTCAACCCACGTTCTACGTCCCTCTGTCCAACCGTGGTTTGTGGGGCAGGGCGCTGCATCTTGGCTGATTGCGCTTGAACAAAGAGTCCAAACTAGGAAGAGCTTCCATTGCAGGCGAATGCAGACAAACACACACATTCACACACGGCGCTAATATCACTGACATGGGCAAAGTGTACTAATTTCATGCATTTTTACTTAACTGTTCCAATTTAAATTAATCTCATTGGTGCACATGTGCATATTCAATGACTTTTGATGGATTGATGCATTAACTAAATAACCCACTAACCTAACGGGGGTTCATTTTAACTATGGCCATAATATATGTAATGATTTTAATCTAAGGGAGTTGTTTGTTTTGTTTTGTTTTTTCCTTCAAGTCCTGGTTACCCACCAAAACACACACACACGCACAGACACTGCTATTAAGAGCTACAGCCAGAGTAGTTTTTTCCATCACTGAAGTTTGAGGATGTGGACTGACCCTACAATCAATACTGTGCCCGGTCATGCACCGCTGCAGCCACAGGAAGAATCCCCCACAAGCTCCCAAGGAGCCGCCGGGTGAAATGATCGTCTTCAGACATAGAGGTGCTTCGGTGAAGACGTTTTGGGTCCTAATGTGTGGATCAACATTAAGTCCTTTTTATTGAGCGGTTTGAGCGGCGCTTCAAGCAGGATTTCTTTTTGTAATCTCTTGTTTCTTCGTTTCAGGGTTTTTTTCAAACAAGCCTGTATTGGGGATGAGAAATAACACGGTTAGATCAGCGGAATAGAAACAGTTACGTCTGTGAGTAATTCAACAATTTATATTATTATTGCATCTGAACCAGGCTGTGACATATAAAACCATGTGAATGTTAAAGAGGAAAGTCTTAATGTGTGTAAAGCTCGTGTACTTACATAGCTCAAGAAGTATAGCAAAAGTGCTACAATCAACACAGCTGAGGCAATGAAAATCAAGTAACGCTCCATCTCGTGATTTTCTTTGGAGATGACTGGGCAATCTGGAAAAGAAAAGAAAAAGAAAGAAGGAATCAGCTTATAGTCATTTGTGAAACACAATCCCAAGTATGTGCTTGAAAAAATGCTCAGTCATGTTTACTTGTTCTTAGCATTTTTTTTATTTAGAAGAAAGTCTGATCAAGGTGCTCTAAAGTCTGAAATGCAACAAACTGTTCAGAAAATATAATTCAAGCCATGATAACTCAACAACAGCGTCAAAACTGTTAACAAAAAAAAAAATGAAGTGGGCGAGTCTTTGTTCCACTTTAAGCTAAACGTGGGAGTTTTCATGACGAAGCGCTTCCATCTCGAAGTTCCCCCTCTATTTTAAAGTCAGACAGAAACCACATACAGGAGCCTCATTGTCACACAGGAAACCCCTCAGGAAAACTCCTACCTTCCACTGAAAGTTGAACGTGGCTGTAGCGATTCTGCTCTCCCACTGGCGCCGCCAGGTGACACACGTACTCGCCACTGCTGTCGCAGTTCACGCTCGGTAGGGAGATGTCGAAGGAGTCGTCCACCAGCTGCACCCGTCTGTCCACGTTGGCGTACCACCTTGTTGTGCCGTTGGGGAGTCTTTTGGTTAACAGGCCGTATCGAGCGTCCTCCATCACCTGTTTGGATATCAAGAAAATACACAGTGATTCATCTGATACAGTTTTTAACTGCATCATTGCAAAAATTATCATTTTCTCCTTTCTACACCACCGGTGGTCTGCTTGACAGCACAAAAATTTGACTCATAAACAAACTGTCATTATATACTTTAGTTACTTTATTATTTATGCCCAATGTTGGAACATGACTGATAAAACTGGCAACAGTTTTTCTGAATGGCAAAACTGATTTAGAATCTGATTTCTGGACTTAATGTTTAGCTAAAGTACATCCTGGGCTTTGCTGCGATAACTTTTGCGTCTCTTACTAAGACTTTAATCAATTCACATGGGAGTATTTCCTTTTAGACATGGTAGATATCCTATTTTGCACAATTTTATAGATGCTGAACATTGGAAACAATTTCAGCTGACTATCAGTGAAGATCTCTTTTATCACACTTACATAACCAACTGCAGGCAATTTGGAGTCACCAATCGAAAATGTATGTTTGTGGGCCTTTTTGCTGAGTAGAGGGTACTCCAACTACTACACACTGTGTGACACATCAAACTGATCCCTCCATCTACTCTACTGCTTTATTCTCCTAGCCAACTATGGACAGAGAGGACAGGCATTTAGAGTCACCAATTAACCTTGCATGCATGCTTTTGAACTGTGCCAGGAAATATACATACAGGGAGAACATGCAAACTCCAGACAGACAGGCCTGTTCAGTATTTGAGCTCATGTCCTTCTCGCTGTGAGACCAGAGCATGAACTTCTACTCCACCAACTTAATAACTATGTGAATTAACAATCAAGATATAAGATTAAAAGTTTGAAAACAGTTTAGTGTTGTGATAGTTATATTTCTCTATTCTGCAAAAGGCAGATGGCCCCTACCAGAAAGTAAAACAGAAAAGAATTCTGCAAAATAGAAAGTGAAAGAGTTTGCCCT
The DNA here is from genome assembly GCA_900302745.1 of Parablennius parvicornis. Classification (NCBI taxonomy): domain Eukaryota; kingdom Metazoa; phylum Chordata; class Actinopteri; order Blenniiformes; family Blenniidae; genus Parablennius; species Parablennius parvicornis. The sequence continues at coordinate 31,771 of OMNM01040075.1, forward strand.
CTAGGTGGCCCATTGAAATGTTTTCCAAAGATAACAAATTTAGATTGAGTAACCCTGGAGCTGAATGCACGCAAACACACACTTGCACAATACACTTACTTATAAGAGAAAGTAAAACTGACCTTGTACCACTTGACTGCAATGTACTGCACACCAGGCTGCTGCTTGGCAGTGCACGGTATTTTGCAGAAATCCCCCGACAATGCCTGCAGAACCATTTTGATTCCGTCGTCCTGGCAGACGACCGTTTCCACACTGAAGTACAAGACTGAGAAACAGAGACGGCATTGAATACAGCATTTGTTTAAGCATTTAATTCCCATTTCCCTTCTCCACATTTTAAGATATGAATACTCACACGTGAACAGTAGGAACGCAACGATCCGCATTTTAGGAGACATCAGGACAGCTGCGATGTTTGAGACCAAAACAAACGAAAGTATAAGGACTGCCAGATATACGTATCAGAGGAGGTAGGAAGGTGGAGCTATGAAAAACCACTGCTCACTCCACTTCCGGAAGAGACGCTGTCTTCTTTTTGGCATTGTCATCCTGAAAAATATACTGACTATGAAGAACATAGAGTGGAACACTATCGCCTTTTTATGTGAGTACGAATGTCCAATCTAATCCAATATTTAGAATTTAAAGTGTAAAAGTGACCAAGCTCCCATTTACTTTTGACACGCGCGCATTGGGAAAAACACGTGGTCTTGCGCCCCTGTTTGTGCATAAAATATACAAATGCGCACCCACGCACACTGATTTATACACAAGCCGAATTTCAGACATCGTCGTATACATTAAGAAAACATGTTGAAATGTGTTTTTTCGTTGGATGACGAGGCAACAATGATACAGATCTTGTTAACTCGAGACTTTTTTTAATGGAGATTGGTGATGTGTGTCAGCCGAACAGTCGTTTATTATTATTCTCCATTAAAATATTGCTGACAACTTATTTATGTACATATCTGCTATTCGGATGAGTATCTATACTTTCATTATGTGTAAAGTGTTGTTCTGTCATCAATGAAAGTGGAAGAGGGAAAAAAAAGAATTCCCCTAACTTTTCCCTTCTCGTTTCGGTCAAACCGTGCCCAGGCAATTTCACAGGAAATTTCAAGTGCTATTGAAACTTCATGGAATGCAAAGAAGACTGATAAGACAACTAAAAGCAAAATGTAAACAATGACAGATATATTTTATGTTTATCTGCACTGATTTGTCAATGCAGATTAATTTGTTAGACACACTTAAATGCAAAAAAAAGCATTGTTAACACTGTACATTTTGTGTATCATTCAGTTTGTTCATTCTTCTTTTCGTTTCTCAGGCATTGCAATGACTGTGAGTGCCAGTTCAGAGGTGAAGGATGCCACATATGTCTATCCATGCGGTGCTAATCCAACCCTCAGGTTTAACCCAAATTGTGAATGCTCGTGGGCAGACAAGAACGAGGTAAAAACAAAAATCCCACTCTGAAAATACCAATGTGGCTTCGATTTTTTTTCTTTCTTTCAGCAAAGAAACAGAGGAAGAAGCTTCACAAGACTACTTTACAGACACTATCAATTAAAGAAACAAATAAAAATAAATAAAACACCAACACCAGTGAAACAGTCAAGCTGGTCTTTTTCTTTTTTATTCCAGTGACCCAGAAGTACCTCTTGATTGATTTTCTTGAATCACCAATTCTGCAATTGAATTCAGTTTGAATTTCTGTGAAAGTTATTTTAAAACTTCATGCTCCAGGAACAATGTGCAAAATGTAAATATGTGATGTGTGCAAATGTTTTAGTTTTGTGTGTTCTTTTTTAATAAAAGATGGGTCATGAACTGTCATTTTTCCTTGTGTTTCAGACAATACTGTCCAATTTTATTACCCTCAATTAGCTGTCAAATGGAGGGTGGGAAAACACAGTCACAGAATCATGACAGTTTGCTCTAATGACACAAAAGGCCCATTTACACAATATGTTCAAGTGAAAACTCGCTGCCACCTCCATATGTGGCATTGTGTTTCCCAGTGTTACAATCTAAACAATATGTATTCTGTACTCAGAATGTGTTTAAATACAATAATTGAATGTTTGGAACCCACATTTTTTTCATGGATTTTAACAACAAGAGGAAAGAAATGAGAATTTTGAAAAGGCACTGGTTTGGAGCAATCCAAAGAGTTTTCCCTGTTATGTTTAAGTGTTCATGTCTTGCCCTTTCATATTTTTCTTGGACAGCAATTTGTAAGTAAGGTCAGAATTAAAACCATAAAAACCATTTATTTACACACCTTTCCCATTGGAATTACATAAAGATTAATAGTGCCTTGTGTGTTGCTTGAGGGCTTTTTGCCATCAACTAAAAATACATGGCGCTTTGAAGAAGGTTTTGGTAGAAACTTTGAAATAATTTCCCTTTAAGAAGTTCTTTAATAGATACATTTAACAGTACCCACAGGCTACAAGAGGCACAGTCATAATGATTTATATCTGGCTTTAGGATGAAAAGTAACATGTTTTACTTTGATTTCAGACCAGTTTCGCTCACTGCAACGTCGACCCACGGGGAAACGCCTGTCGCTCCCCGTGCAAAGCTCTCCAGGAGGGACTGCTGACACTGGATCAACGTGTGGAAGTAAATGCTGACTGTGACTGCGACGAAGTACGTAAATCTTGTTTTTTCAAGGACTGACGTTTCAGATTACTTTGATGTAATGTGGAAGTCTTGACCAATGAGCTTTAAATTCCCTCAGGGCAAAGGTATTGAGAGGAAGATCATTCAGTACGTCCCACGGCTGTGCAGCAGCGCAGCACCTAGAAACATCCGTGAGTCTCGTTTCATACCATAGTGGGGGGGGGGGGGGGGCTTTTTTTTTTTTTTTTTTT
>OMNM01040086.1:0-11276 GCA_900302745.1 Parablennius parvicornis
GAGCATCATGCTGCATTTAGTGCATGTACGAAGCAGTAGTGGAAGGAAGTTGATTATGCCATTTACTTTAGAACAGGGGTGAGAGTAAATAAGTTTTACTTCTTTTCACTCCTTTTCGAATATTCATCAGATTATGTTTTCTTAATTTATTTTATATAATTATTACTGTCATTCATTTATTATTTTGGGAGGAAAACTTTGGGGGTTTTTTTGTTTTTGTTAAGTCTTTCTGCCTTGTACTTTGATATTCGAAATAAACATTTCAATCAGTCAGTCAATCGTAGTAACCCCTGTCAGGGTCTTCTATCTGTTTATTCAAAATTTTTCATTATGTGAAAAAGTAGTTTGTGTGTTCAGAAGCAAGCGTCCGTCACTGATTGCTCTGTTTCTTATTGGTTTTGTAGAAAATGGGCGTAAATCTGACGACGAGCAACAAAGAGACTGTGAACAAGAGTGACGTGCTCTTCCTGGCTGTGAAGCCCCACATCATCCCCTTCGTGCTGGATGAGATCGGACCCGACATCGAGGACCGCCACCTCATCGTGTCCTGCGCTGCAGGTGTTACCATCAGCTCCATAGAGAAGGTCCGCTTCACTCTGACCTCCAAAACATCAATCCACAGCCACTGCCTGATTCTGTTCTTGTTTCGTTTTGTTGCTGGGGATGACGAAAAATATGTAGAGAAACATTTCCGACAGATTTCTCTATTTTCTTTTACAGAAGCTGCTTCAGTACCGAACGACTCCTAAAGTCATGAGGTGCATGACGAACACTCCAGTTGTGGTGAAGGAGGGAGCGACGGTGTACGCCACCGGGACACATGCAGAGGTGAGAAAAGCTTAAGTGGCTGCTGGAGAAGTGAAACGTGTGTCACACAGTCTGAGATGATTGTAGAGAGCTTCATCAATGGGTTAACTGTCAGTGGAAGCTGTGCAGGAAGCTGGAAGAGGAACTTCTTCACTGATGAGTTTACTCTTTCAGGTGGAGGATGGAAAGTTACTGGAGCAGCTGATGGCCAGTGTGGGATTCTGCACAGAGGTGGAGGAGGACCTCATCGATGCCGTCACCGGCCTGAGCGGCAGCGGGCCCGCCTACGTGAGTAACTTCAGAATGATGTGTGGCTGAATCGGCGAGATGTGACGTTTTAGGATTTTAGTGTGATTGTTTAGGTTACAAAAACATGGAGACTGAACTGGTCTAGTTACAGTGTTTCCTCTGCATATTAAAACAAATTTCACATCACTTCATCCAACAGACGGTTGCGGAGGGGTGGTGGCTGAAGCTGATCCCAGAGCACAGACACTCATACATACGGTTAATACATTTGGGTTTGAGTTTAATTAGTCACTAATTACACTCAAACCCACGCCAAGCACTACACGGCTAGAGCTGTATGAAGTCTTCCTCTGAAAATAAACTCTTTCAGATTCTGCTTTGTTGAATTGTTTCTCTCCAGACTCGTTTTGGTCCTTTGAGAGCTGCTAAAGCTCATTCAGATTGATGTAGAACCGATCTGATAGACTCTGTTTATGGAAGACTGGCTGCCATTGCTCATGTTTATCTTCCGCTGTCTTCTCTCAAAGCCAATTGTAATATTTTACATTAATTATTCACCCTGTAAGGTGTCAAAAGTAATGACAGTCCCTGATAAGATACTGAGAAAAGAAAGCACATCCTCACAGAGGGAAGCAGAAAGTTTCTGCAGACAAAGTTTATATGACAAATGATTTAAATGCTTATTTGTTTTTTATGTTTTAGTTTAAATGTCTTCAACTAGTTACCTTTAAAACAAAACGAGGCTAATTCCAGAAAGATTTCACAGTCTGGGACCAAACACGGCAAAATACTTTGGTGTTGAAAAATTTGCTTTTAATGTGTGTGTGTGGCTCTACTCTTGGTTTATTTTCTAGATGTATCAGTCTTTTTAAAGTCCAGCGGTGGTAAAACCCCCTCGTCTTGTTCATAAAACGGTCACGTCCAGGTACTGTGTGCAGACAGAAGTGAGCAGCAGACGAGGAAATTAAGAGTAATTTTGTCTGTGGCTTTTTATCAGCTGTCTGCATTGAGCTCAGGAAGAGTTTTTCATTATAGCAGGAACAGGTCTCTGTGTGTTCCCTTTTTTTTTTCCTGTCTGACAGACTAAATATTGTGCGGGACACTTTGAAATCAGAGGGGAGCCTCAATGTTGTTTTGTTTTTCCAAATTCTATAAAAAAATAACAGTCTGAATATTTGACCCATCATTTCATCGTGATAATCATAAGAGTTTTGCTGGAGCATCAAACGTTAGATATTTTATTTTTATCACATTTAAATGGGTAATTTATTATGATGTTTTAATGAATTACCAAATACTGAAATAAAAGTGTGACATGAAATGATGCTAAAGTTTTGACAAACTATGTGTTACAGCCTCACAAAACCTTAATGAAAATGTTAATGCATTATGAAGAGATATTTCCTTTGAGACATTACATGCATTTTTTTCACTTTTTAAAGTATCTTTTTTACTTGATTTGTTCTCCATTGCAACAACATGGACACCCTAAAACCAAAGAAGTGACGGCTCACAACGTCAATCTGTAGAAACAGTCGTAGACATCATATCAGGTTCCACCTTTTTAAGAAATGTTGTTTTTATAAAGGAAAGAACATCAGAAACTGGTGGTCTCGCTGTCTTTGCACTATTATTGATTACTAAATGTGGGTTTTTAAATATTCCGTTTGAAACTGTGGCCCTATTGAGATCTAACTGGGCTGAACTGAAATGACTTTGACTCCAGTGTCCTAGACTGATTATGACATCTGTATAATGAAAAGAATACCAGAAATCAGAGAAATAGAGCCTCACACTCATATGTTAGTCATTTCAGATGCCCCATATTCCCTCCAATCACAGACGAGATTCACTGATTGAACATTTTTGGTTGTTATGCAGAACAAAGTGAATCCAAGGAAGTCCATCAGAATTCAGTTAAGTTCACCTTTGTTCAGTTTGTGGCACAGAGAGTGAACCTGTTTATTAAAACTCATCTAAAGACGTAACAATCACACGTTATCACATATTACTGTGAAAAACAATGGAAGTTGTTTTTTTTTTTGTTTTTTTTAATTAATGAGAGTTTCATAAACAAATGAAATTTTATGAAAGTAGTAATTTTTCTTCTTTTGGTACAAATCACTAAATTGAGTTGGACTACTTAATTCTGCTCATCAGTCACTTAATTAGTATCATCAGATATGATCTATTGCAGCAGTTATTTATAAAATGTCAAATTGTGGTAGAAAGAATTTATTTCAAGATTTCTTGCTTATATCGTTCCTCCTCTCTTTGAATAGAAAAGCCAAAACATTAGAAATGCCTCAACACGATTGTGTCCAGCTCAACACGGCTCCAAACTACAGCCGTGTAAATATTACTAGAATCCATTATAACCCTCAGAGGAAGTAAACACATTACTCCATAATGGCAGCGTGAGTGGCTGTTTTGCTAGATCACATTAAGCATTCCTGGTGAGCGGTTGATTGTTCATGATTCCTGCACATCTGTTAACATAATGGCGGCGTCTCTCTGCTCCACCAGGCGTTTACAGCTGTGGATGCTCTAGCAGACGGAGGGGTGAAGATGGGCCTTCCCCGGAGACTGGCCGTCCGGCTCGGAGCTCAGGCATTACTGGTCAGTTGTGCTATTGCTGTGTGTGAGTGTGTGTGTGTGTGTTTGTCTTTTGTTGCACTTGCTCTGGATATTAAATCTCCTTGATCTGCTGCTGTGCATGTTTGCAGGCAGAAAACTCATTAAGATTGAGTTGCTTTCAGTGCACCCAGCAATTTTACTGTCTGATAACTGCTGACTTTTGTTCGATGGAATAATGAAACGCCAGGAAAAATAAACACCTACGGGGCACACAGGCTCGCCAAAAAAAAAACAAAACTAGAGGGGTTGAAAAGGATTTATTTTGATCTGTTTTCTGCAGGGTAACGGCAAATGTTGAATGGCTGCTTTTAAGCATAAAACCAAATATGGTTGGGTTTTGTTATTGCAGTGTTGGAGTGAGATCACAGCTTGGCAGTTTATCAATTTAAAAGACTGGAAAACTATAATTTTTATAAAGTTTTTCACCCTTCCAGCTGCTGGAGTTTTTTTCTCCTGTGTTCAGCCCCGTCACATGCTCTGACATGTCAGAGATGACGAATGTTCTCAATGTCTTCTCTCTATTGCTTATTTGTCTTTCACATCCATTTCTGCACACTCGTGTTCACCTGCGTTATGCCAGCTCCAAGGTGTTTCACTGAGAGGCTTAATTTTGTACAAGTCTGGCTTCCGACCGCAAATTGCTAATCAAACTGAGAGGTTTTCCGAATGAAAACAATAGATTCGATATAATATTTAAAGAGAATCACAATGTTTCAGTGTCTTGTACGGGAGTGAAAACTCGCCACAATGCCGACACGTCGGGTTGTTAACGAGACAATTTGGGATTTTTTGGAGAAATATAACCCATCAATTGATCCACAGAGCTGAACAGAGCTTTCTTTAAGTATGAAAGCTTGAATAAAGTAATTTTTCTCTTTGCTGCCTAATGTTTACTTTTTCTGATGGGAGAAAAATTTTGGATGACGATATGTTGACGTGAAGATTTTTATTTAGTTATGGTCCAAAACAAGGGAGTCAAACACGAGGCCTTTGGCCCAAAACCGACTCACAAGAGGCTCCAGTCCGGCTGAATCTCCCAAAAAAGTGTGAACATTTTAAAGAAAACATTGATTAGCTACCAGGTTGCTCTCAAACTAGCAATCTGGCAACCCTAAGCCAGGCTTTCAGGGGGAGTTTGTAAAATCACTCATAATGCAACAGCTATAGGAGATTTTTTTTTTTTATAGACATTTCACTCTATTTTGCATCAGAAGATTTCTTTAAAATTGGATTTATGAGTACTTTTTTAGTAGTACTTGTTTGGTTTTGGTGGAATTATAGACATTTTCATCATGTATTCTGCGGCACAACAAAAATTCAGCGATAAAAGGTAGAAGTAAGATTTATTATTTCTAGTCTTTTATCAATATGGTAAGTAATCACTCTTATTGAGATCAGTATTAAGCGTACATTTGACACATTTCTAATTTTACAATATCCTAATCTCTAAACCAAGCAGGGATCCTAAATGTAACAAACTCACCCGAGTGTTTGAAGTGACCAGCTGTGATCGTTAATACCCACGGGGTTCACCAGGTTTGTTTGTGTGGCCACATCGTAAACACTTTAAAAATATATTTTTTGCTATTTAATCTGCCATCTATTCCACACTGTCTCTAAATAAACTAAAATCCCTCACTGTTGTGTGTGTGTTCAGGGTGCGGCAAAGATGCTGCTGGACTCAGAGCAGCACCCTGGACAGCTGAAGGACAACGTGTGCTCTCCAGGGGGCGCCACCATCCACGCCCTGCACGTGCTGGAGAGCGGCGGCTTCCGCAGCCTCCTGATCAACGCGGTGGAGGCTTCCTGCATCAGGACACGGTGAGATCTTCACACCAACTTAAATTACGCTGCAATTCATTATTATTTTATTCCTAAATGATAAACACTGATTGTTCCGGTAACCTGCCACAGATACTTATTGATACCTTAAAATCATTTTATTTTTGATAAATGAGTCAGTTATTGACGACATTGAGCTGAAAGTCTTCAACATTCACGAAGAAGGAATCAAGCCATTGTTTGACATGAAGAGAAACACTTTAGTACTGAAATAGTATATTTCAAGTCAGTACTTTACACCTTTAATATAGAAAAAAAAACCAGAAGCATTTAAGGTATGAGCATCAATGGGGATGCTATGAGTGAAACATCACACTAAGATAATGTGTAAATTATAGAAATCCTGCTGTACAGTTCAAATATTTTCGAAATGGAATACACTGATCATATTGGAGCGCTTGTGTCTGATTATTATGACAGATCTGTGTCATAATGTAATCTGCATTTTGGAAGAGATATATTCAATTTGTTAGACGGTTTTGATGAGTTACTGCCTGTATCAGTCAAGAACTTGTTTCTTTTGCATGTTTTCTTATAAAATGCTGATTCAAAGTGTAAATTTCCAAAACGCCTCCAATTAACTAGGTAAACTGAAAATAAAAAGCGGTGATGTAGCCTGCGGTCTGCACAATGTCCAGGTCAAAATCGACCCTGTCACTTTAATGAGAGTAAAAGCAAGTGTTGGTTGTGTAGTTTTGATGGGTTTTCCTCCTCCTCCTCCTCCTCCTCCTCCTCCTCGCAGCGAGCTGCAATATCTTGCCGACCAGGAGCGAATCTCACCAGCAGCCATCAAGAAAACCACGTTGGACAAAGTGCTGCAGCAGCCCGGCGTCACCGTCAGCGACACCAACAACGGCAAAGGGGGAATCAACTTGTTCAACAGTCGCACGTCTGGGATCAAGAAGAAGAACTGAAGACACCGAGGAGCACACACACAAACACACACACGTGTGGATACAACCTCAACAGATGAGACAAATATTTAAACAGACTCTGGACCGTTTAAAAATCACATCCATAATACTTTGAGCCACAGCAGAGCTGTGAAGCAGGTTTTCCTGCGACAGTGCACTTCATACTGTTACAGCCTTACGGTGCGAAGCAGGAAAACTCTACGAATCCTGAGGAGTGAAGTGCATGTATGTACAAAGTTTCTGCGTCTGGGAGCTTGAGCCTGCTTCTGTAACGACCCGGCAGGTCGTCACCAGATCCTGCTGCTTCTTTATAAGTCTCTTTAATGTCTTGATGGCAAATAATGAAAACCACACTGTAAATTCTATCCCTTTCTTTTTGAAATAGTTTTGCTTTTTTGGCTGACAGTGATGAACTGGTAATGAAGACTGAATGTGTATCAAACACATTTTTAAAACTGTTATGTCAGATTTAAACTTTGTATTCAAGGACTTTGTGCCTTTGGCCCTTTGAACCACAGCGTGTTCTTCCTTTACAAAGTCATTCCAAGCTTTAGTAGACTTCTGAATTCAACATTGTTTTTGTTAGTGCGTCTTAAAATCCAAAGGCACTCAGGACATTTTTTTTCTACGAGGAAGTTTAACCTGTACAAACATTGAAGTTAAATCTGTGCAGATTATGACACAAGATCTTGTCGGCTGTTGATCCGTCCATTCTTTGTATTTTATCCCCTTTATGTTGCATATCATGTGTCTGTCCTGCTAATTTGCTATGCGAGTGAACAAATTGTTGATATTAAAGAAGCAGAGTTTGTAATTTCCCCTTCGTTTGCTTCTCCTTCCACCTCCTGTGGCCGCGGTTCCCTTTTGACTCCTGTGTCCATCAGTGACTCATTAAAATGCACGCTGGCCTCCAGATGGCGCCCTATGATCAATGTGACCCAGATACACCTGCCCCCGAAAGATCAAATTACCCTCTTCACATTGCTGCGGGTTGACAGTGACTTAAAAACGACCTGCTCCTGCAGCAAATATAACCACATCGGTCGGTACAGTTCTTCAGCCGTAGCGCTGCGATTTCATGTTTCATACAGTCTTACCTCCTCTGGCAGGTCGATGACTCCTGAATTCATTATGTAAATCAACACTGGTGAAAGAAGATGTGGCTACGCCTTTGGAGGAAGTAGACAAGTTTTAGAAGCTTTTAGGACTTCAGGGTTCCTGATCCCATACATCCTGGACATTTCCGTCTGTCACCCACACACTCACATCAGTTTAACCTCGCATGCATGTTTTGACAAAGTGGGAGGAAACTGGAATACATGAAGGAAAAACAGTCACGGAAGCGAAGATGCAAACTCCAAACGAGAAGCCACATTCATGGGTCTTTTGAAAGAAAAATCAACACTGTCCTTTGTGGGAAAACAAAACAAAAACTCAAAACCTTCTGCAAACTTTTACTTAAAGGTTTCAGTGCTTAAAAGAGAGGAGAGGATCATGGGGGGGCCCAAACATCCTGAATTTGTAGTTCTACAGTCAGAGAGAGTGACAGGTAATGTTCACGATAAACATGAAACTAAGGAGAGTGAAGAGAAAAGAAGCATTAAAGCAGCCTAAACCTGCAGCAGCTGAAATAGAAAGGGACCTGATCCAGTCTGAACTAAAAGCTTTTCCAAACAGGAAAGTTTTTTTAAAGTCTGGTGCATAAGTAAGATACTTTTACAATCTGCTTTTGTCACAAAGCAGAAATTAAAGCAGTTAAAAATGGAGAAACTTTAGTGTTTGAATAAATATTACCTTCCACCACCTGCGGTCCTGAACTTACAGACTAAATATCACTGAGTTTTGAACTGACTGATAGCTGCACACACAAGTGCAGTTATATTTCTGTAAATTAGTAGACAGTAGCTGCAGCTCACTTCAAGTCTTTAAAATACTTTTTAGATATCTGGGTCCTTTTTTTTTTTTTTCTTTTTTTTTTGTGTGCCTCAAGCTGCAACCATTTTGGATTAACAAATACCACTTTGTGCTGGAATGAGATAGGCCTGCGGGTGTATTCAGGCAATACACAGGTGCATAATGGCGGAGTAAAAATGATGGAAAAGGAGTGATGGTTTGTGAAGAGCCATGTCCTCATTATAATTGAACAATTTATAGCTGTTGTAGGATTAGTTTATTTTCCTTAAACTAATACACACACCAGTGTCTCTTGATGAAATTGCGTCCCGCGTGCTCTCAGTGCACGTCGTCTGTTTATTTGTGCGTGCAATGGTTTTTCCTCTGCCGCTGAAGTGTCTTGGTAATCCCTCTTTTATTCCAAAAGGTTATTCTCCGCTCGCTCCTGTCGCTGTCCGTTAAGATTAGCCATTCCTGGAGAGACTTCCATTTGCCTCTCATTATTAAACTTCTCCCGCCTTTCATTGGTTGGACGCCTTCGAGAGCCTCTCTTCCACCCAAGGTGAAGAGGATGTGCTCTGTGTCAATCATCTTGACACTAGCAGACGGTCTAAGATGGCAGTTCACTGGTAGATAATCCTGAGTGGAAACTTTTATATTGTGAGTGTGTATAGTCGAAAGACTGTGTGTGTGTGTGTGTGTGTGTGTGTGTGTGTGTGTGTGTGTGTGTGTGTGTGTGTGTGTGTGTGTGTGTGTGTGTGTATGTGTGTGCGCGCGCGCATGCACGCGCCCCTACACAGCATGTGGGATTTCTATCCACAGGTAGGCCAGATGCTTCCTGTCATCTCCATTCAATCAATGTAATCACTGACCTTTGCAGTAACATGGTTGTTTGCATATTGTATCAACGCCCAGAGGAGCGCCAGAAACCAAGAGGAGTAAATAGAAGGAAGAGCGACTTCCACCTGACATCCACACAGGGACGCTCTGCAGTGACACACACACACACACACACACAGAGCAGCAGGGAAGGAGGTGTGAGTGCGTGTGCACGTGTGAAGGACCCGTGTATTGTTGTGATCTGCTGCCTGATACAGTATCAGCATTGTGCAGCTGTCTGGTGAAACGGTTGCAGAAACAGGAAACTGGAACACTTACCACACAGTCAGTGAATCTACAGTGTAACTTCCCTCTTGGGGACAATTGTAATGAACAAGAGAGTCGTCAATGATTATCAACATACAAGCTGCTTTGTAGCGCTGCTGCCATTCAGGTGAATATGCATTTACGGTACAAATGGGTTGTTTTAATATAGAGAAGTGTTGTTATTAGTAAATTTTAAGACTATTTCAGATCTTTAAATTAGGCTTTCTGTGTGGGGTTCCATGTTCCTTTGCACGCACAGGTTTTACTTCAGTTATTTCCTTCTACATTCCAAAAACATGCCTTATTTAGTGAAATGATGTGTTTAAATTGACTGTAGGTGTAAAAGTATGAGTATTTCCACTTTTCAGCGTGGGGTTTCTATGATTTTCCGGTGCCTGTTCTGGGATTTTCTTCAGTTACAACTGCTTCCTCCTTCAATCCAAAACATGCATCTGAGGTTGGCAACTATAGATTGATTTTGGTGTGAGTGTGAGTGTGCTGGCACCCTGCACAGGCTGTACTCTGCTTTTTGCTCAATGTCACATGGGATCGGTTCGAGCTACATGAAACTCAAAGTGCCCTAAGGTGAGTGAATAAGATGAGTGCATTCAGCTGTCAGACAAAATATGTCAAAAGTAAATGATTTCCTGTGTAGAAGTATAACACGCTAGTAACAAACATTTACCTAAAAAATTAGTTGTTTTTTTTAAATGAATGATAAATAAATTGGATCAATTTTTACTGTACTTTTCCAAACAAAGTTAAAGTTTGCTTAGAAATGAAGGAAAAACTAAATTTACACCATTACATTTTTCAAAGCAGTCTCATAATTTTAACCTCTTACTGACCTCTGACCTCTGATGGAGACCAACGCCACAGCTTTTATCAGAAACTATTCGCAACATAGCATGTGCTAGTATAGATACTGCACTAAAACAACTCCTGTATCATTACAGAAGCACCGTTTTAACCTGCATCCTCTAGTGATTTATAGCTTTTAAATCTCATCCTGCTGTATTTTAGTTCTTAAAAACCGCCTGTTGAAACCAAGCCATAATTCCAAATATAACTCCACTTTCAGCAGCCTGAGATTTATGCCTTAAAGGCCTTTGGACGCCCACATAATAACATCAGTCAGTCAGTATGTAATGCCGGCTATTTCACATGAACCCAAAAGGGAAATAGGAAAGAGGCTGCTAACGTTGGATGTGTGCTCTCTTGTTTTGTATGCAAACTCATTCATTCAAACCAAAATCAAATGAAGTACAAATATGCATCGATACTGATTGTTGCACTCTGTTAGTAAACTGATTTTTAGTTAATTGCTATGTGTTTAACATAGTTGGAGTCTTTTTAGAGAATCAAATTAAAAAAGAAATACAGCTTTGGTACCTTTGCTGAATTTTATAAGTGTGTCAAATTTTATATTAATTTCCTGCCATGTTATTCTTTTGTGAGAAGCATATTGATATGGATCTTGTGGTTATTTGACTGCGAGTACCGTAAATTAAATTGTCTTGTGAAACACATGTTTTCTGTACTTTAACACACTTATTTAAAATTTAATTTTCAAATACCCAAACCTTTGGTGCAATAAAAATGTTGAAAGTGAGGTGGAGTGGATCCCAGCAGACAATGTTGCATGAAGGTAAAGTTCACAAGTTCATCACATGGTGAAACAGACCATTGCACATGCTCAGGGAGAACATACAGACTATAATAATAATAATAATAATAATAATAATAATAATAATAATAATAATAATAATAATAATAATAATATATTGC